>CM074724.1:26729971-27032471 GCA_037306005.1 Rhinophrynus dorsalis
TAGTCAATGTTAGTTCTAAAAACTCGCATAGCATCTCAATCGGGTATTTAACCATATGCTTGTAACTGGACAGAGTGTCTCTGACAGCATTAATTCCTTCCTGATGTGGAATAACTGTATATAAGCTGTCCACGTCCATGGTCACTAGTAAGTCCGTCTGTTCAGAAATCACAATGTTACGAATACACTGAAGAAAGTGTGTAGTGTCTTTCAAATAAGAGTCAGTATTTTGTACTATAGGCTGTAAGATAGTGTCTAGAAAAGTAGAGATCGGTTGTAAGAGGGACCCTCTCGCAGAAATTATTGGTCTGCCCGGTGGATTAATGAGAGTCTTATGAATTTTAGGTAGTAAGTAAATGATTGGACAAATGGGATCTTGATTACATAAGTACTTGAACAGATTTTCAGAGATATACTGTTGTTCTTTCGCACTAGTTAGTGTAACATCCACCAAACGTTTGATGGAATTAGTGGGATCTGATGGTAATTTGCGGTAGGTGTGAGTATCAGTCAATTGGCGTAACACTTCTGTCCTATAGGCTGTCTGGTCTAATATGACAATAGCTCCCCCTTTATCTGCAGGCCTAATAACGATAGTTTTGTCGTTTTTGAGGGTAATTAGAGCTTGTTGTTCTGCCTTGGATAGATTAGGTCTAATATTGGGAAATGTCATGGTGTTGGCTTCTGAAATGATATTACGTGTGAAGGCCCTGATGGTGGGACTAGTCGTGGGTGGATCAAAGTGGCTTTTAGGTCGTAAATTGTCCTGTCCTGTTGTCAGTGTGCCTTTGAAAAAATCTTTTAAATTTAATGTTCGTTGAAATCTATGTGTGTCGATTTCTGTTTGGAACACATTGGGTTTAGTCGTTGGGACAAATGACAGTCCTCTAGATAGCAAGACAGTCTCTGCTATAGATAATGGTCTATTGCTCAAATTGAACACTAGTTCCTGGGCATGACTGGTGGTCTTCCTATAGCTCTGCTGTCTGCCCCCACGTCATTAAGTGCTCTGTATGATATGCTACCTAGTTTAAACATATACAAAAAACAGGTGAAGATAAAAAACAGAATTATAGGCAATCTGACTTTGAACATTATGCAAGCACATAGTATGTATAAAAAGTCAAACTTTGAGATTACTCTGTTTTTGATAAATATACCGTTATGCAACGCACCCCTCTGGCACTCAAAAGGTTAACTGCTTTACATAGGCTTTTAATGCAGCATGTTTAGATAGACCAATCCAGGGTTACTCTGTATACCAGAGGTTCTCAGCCCGTGCCCTCAGTGGCCACTAACAGGCCAGGACTTAGGGATTTCCCTGCTAGAACACAAGTGTGTTGATCAGAGGCTCAGTCGTATTGATTAACTTACCTGTGCTCTTAAAGGGAAATTCTAAAATCCTGGCCTGTTAGTAGCCACTGAGAGCACAGGTTGAGAACCACTGCTATACAGTGCCAGACCATTGTAGAGTATTTGTAACCATTTGAGTGCCAGGGGGTAAGCAATGCATTGCATCTCCTCTGGCACTGAAATGGTTAAGTTACTCTTTCTGTAAGTGAATGATTTAGAAGAAGATGAAAGTATTTTTTTACACAGACTAATTTAACAGATATATACAGAAGTTTACACCTACATTACTGTGGGTTTTATTGATGTGGAGCAATCTGATAAACTTGTATATACACCACACAGTGTGATCTCCGAAATAGAGGAGCAGAGGGATTTGGGTGTCAGACAGGGACTGTCCCTCCTGTGCTCTCACTGGCTACTAACAGGCCAGGATTTTAGAATTTCCCTTTAAGAGCGCAGGTGAGTTAATCAATACAACTGAGCCTCTGATCAACACACTTGTGTTCTAGCAGGGAAATTCCTAAGTCCTGGCCTGTTAGTGGCCACTGAGGGCATGGGCTGAGAACCTCTGCTGTATAGTATACATTCTGCATGTGTCTGTGTATAAGGACTGGCACTATACAGTATAGGAGGGACAGTCCCTGTTTGAGACCCAAATCCCTCTATTTAGGAGATCACACTGTGTGGTGTATATACCAGTGTATCAGATTGCTCCACATCAATAAAACCCACAGTAATGTGGGTATAAACTTCTGTATATATCTGTCAAATTAGTCTGTGTAAAAAAATACTTTCATCTTCTTCTAAATCAGAAAAAGTAACTTAACCATTTCAATGCCAGAGGGGATGCAATGCATTGCTTACCCCCTGGCACTCAAAGGGTTAAAAATTCTCTACAATGTTCTGGCACTGTATAGCAGTGGTTCTCAACCTGTGCTCTCAGTGGCTACTAACAGGCCAGGATTTTAGAATTTCCTTTTAAGAGCACAGGTGAGTTAATCAATATAACTGAGCCTCTGATCAACACACTTGTGTTCTAGCAGGGAAATTCCTAAGTCCTGGCCTGTTAGTGGCCACTGAGGGCATGGGCTGAGAACCTCTGGTCTTGAGGTTTAGTTGTTGTTGCACAGAATATTACAGTGGGGAAGACAAGTGATCTAAGTGACTGGCCCATATTTATAAAAGCAAATTGGAGTTATTGTGGAGTAACCAACCATACCATAGGGGACAAATAACAATTTCTAAATCCCCATGCACTTGAATACAGTGTTTTAAGCCGTCGAATGATAAAGAGGTCTATAATGCAATGGCGATCTCTCCAGCATTCAAGGGGTTAAAGGCCCTTGTTGTTTTAGTCCAGAATAATTCCAGCTTGATTTGATAAATACAGGCCTTTGACCGTGGGATGATTGCTGGTGCCAATCGTGGTAATTCCAGCATCTCAGAAACAGCTACGACTTGGCATTTTCACACACACTACAATCACTAGATTATACAGAGAACGGTGCGATAAGCAAAATCCAGTGAGTGGCAGGTCTGTGGGCAAAAACTCCTTGTTATTGAGAGAGAAGTTAGAAGAGAATGGCTAGACTTGTTCCAGCTGAGTGAAAGGCCACAAATACTCAACTAACCACTCTTTACAACAGTGGTGTGCAGAAGGGTACCTAAGCACTCACAGCACAGTGAACCTTGCCAGGAATGGGCTACAGGAACAGAAGACCAGAGTTCTATTACTGTCAGCTCCCGGAATGTCCAGGACTGTCCCTTATTGTAGGTCTGAGTCCCGCGTCCCGGGTCACCCCCCACTGGGACAGCAAAGAGTCCCGGAATGGAGCAACAAAGCCGGCACCCACAGCCTACCTACATAGAGCAGCACGCACTAGTCCAGCCAGCCAATGAAATGTATTTGCTATATGGTCCTCATTGGCTGGCTCAAGCGAGCCAATGAGGACCATATAGCAAATAAATTTCATTGGCTGGCTGAGTGGTGCCTGTGAGACAGCTGGGATGGCGCAAGTATGATGGCGCTGTGAGTGAGTCTTGCGGCTGGGGCTCCCGCCAGCGCTGACCATCTTTCTGAGGCTGTTGCCACTGGGGAACTCTTACTCTGTGTCAGCCTCAGAAAGATGGTCAGCACAGGACGGAGCCTCAGCCGCAGGACTCACTAGGGTGACCACATGTCCGGGAATGGCAGATTGGAAATGTGGTCACCCTAGTCAGCTCCAGTGGGGTCATGATCACCAAAACTGGAATACTGAAGACTGGAAAATCATCTCCTGGTCTGATGAATCTCAATTTCTGTTGTGACCTGCAGATGGTAGGGTCAGAATCTGGCATACATCGCATGGATCCATCCTAACTTGTGCCAGTGGTACAGGATTTTGGTGTAATAGTTTAGGGTATGTTTTCTTGGCAAACAATGGGGGAAGATTCACTAAGCGGTGATAAAGAGGTGATAAAGTGGAGATGACTTCTCCAGTGATATCACTTTGGAGATCTTAGTGCAAAGGCTACATATAATAACATAGGAACTGGAGAACTGATAAACTGGAGACGTTTTCTTCACTTTATCACCGCTTAGTGAGTCTCCCCCATTAAGTCCCTTATTACCAACAGATTGCCATTTGAGTGACAAAGAGTACATAAGCATTGTTGCTGATGATGTGCATCCCTTTATGGCCAAAGTCTACCCATTTTCAAATGGATACTTCCAGCATGATAACGTTCCATGTCACATAGCATGCATCAACTCAAGCTGGTTCCAGGAATAGGACACTGACTCCCAATGACCTGCGCAGTACCTAGATCTCAATACAACAGATCACCTTTGAGATAAGGTGGAATGGGAGGTTCACAGAATGAATGTGTAGCCAACAAATCTGCAGGAACTTCCTGATTAGGGGAGGGCTGGTCTGTGGGGCAAGGGGGTAATTGCCCCCTGGGCCAGTCATATGTCTGGGCTGGTGGGCCATTCCCTCTTGTTGCTGCAAATGGAGCTACACTAGTGATACCACAGAGCGCACAACTGAAATGGAACTACAATCCAAGTGCATTTCTCTTGTAAGTTATATGGTATCACTAGTGTAGCTTTAATTATTAATTGTAAGCTCTGTAGTTGCTCTGGTGTAACCCCATTTCAGTTGTAAGCTCTGTAGTTGCATCAGTGTAACCCCATTTCAATTGTAAGTTTTGTGGTATTTCTTGACATACTTCACCACACAGTATGGTACCCCTCTGGCATTCAAAGGATTAATGGCAATTTTAAAATTAACAAAAAGGGTGGGCTGGGACAGTGGGCTGGAATGATAGTAGAATTGGACCACTTGATTGTAGTTGCCCTCCAGGCCACAAGGTGCCAGCCCTCCCCTGTTCCTGATGCTATCGAGTCAGCACGGACCAAAATCACTAAGGAGTGTTTCCATCAGTTTGTTTAACCCTGGCTATTCTGCAGGCCTTAGTGGATCAGACCCAGTACTAAATAGGAGAACCTAATGCAGTGGCCACTGAGTGTAGATTACACTGCATATAAACAAATACATTTATACGGCTTTACAATCCATTTCTGACTGCACAGATTTAACTCCTTTGCAATGATATAATAAAACCCCCTCCTAACATGGCTTACCTACTGCGTCTGTGATACGAGATGCTACAGACGATGGCGGTGACTGTCAGTATTATGATGGCGAACGTCAACACCGTGATGTTGAAGATTTTGAATTCTGTAAAAGTGGGAAGAGTGCAATGAGGAACTGGGGGTGATGGTGCCAAGGGTAACAGGATCAGACTAGCTGCACCAGAGTGGACAAATAAACATCTCCATTGATTTTAATGGGGTTTTAAAAGAGCAGTAAACTTTTTTTATGAAAAAATATATTTTGTAGGTATTTTCCTGTTGAGTAAAATAAGGGTACTCCCACTGCTGAGAGATTTATATTTCCAGAGTTATTACAGTTTAAACCCATGTTTTTTTACATTAGCAGTGCCCTCTAGTGGTCAAATTCTAATTATATTTCCTGTTAGATTCTAATTGAGAGGAAAGTCAGGGACATACAGTTCTCCATAGAATGTGATAGAAACTGCTGATTCACTTCCTGTCAGTTAGAAATATCAGGAAGTAAACACAGCAAATTCACTTCCTGTCAGTTAGAACTATCAGGAAGTAAACACAGTAAATTCACTTCCTAATTATTTAAACTGCTATAAATTTTGAATAAAAGATCTGACAGCAGTGGGAGTGACCTTGTTTTATTCTGGAGGAAAAGCTCTATAAAATATGTGTTTTCATAAATAAAAGTTTACTGCTCCTTTAACTGCTTAAATGACAGTGACGTCTCCAAAACATTGAGAAAGATTATGTGGTATTCACACTTATTGAGGCTGATGAAGAAAAAATGACTGCACCATAGAAGACTAATAAACAAAAAAAACAAAACAAAACTCCATTAACCCTTTGAGTGCCAGAGGGGTATGCAATGCGTGCATTGCATACCCCTCTGGCACTCAAAGGGTTAATTTAGATGGTTGTTTTTACCCATTGAATGCTAGAAATGTCTCTACTGCATTGTCCTGTAATGGTTTACAGATCTCCCTATCATTCAAGGTGTTAAATGCCCCATTAAATCAATCGGACTCTTGGGAATGTTCCCCTGTCTGGGATGGTGCCTTTGGCTTCTCCAGAATTCAACTGAGAGGAAATTTAGGATTGGACTTTACTTATTCTGTAACTGATATAGTTTTTATTATTTATTTATTTATTTATTTACAGCTTTCATGCTGCCAATTAACTCTCTGTATCTCTTTTTTTGCAGGCAACTCTCTGTCAGGGACAGTGAAAGCCAGGAGATAGTGATACAATGTAACACTATCCCTGTGGCAGAAAGGACTGGAGCAGCGGTTCTCAACCTCTCTAGTGCCGCGACCCTTTGATAAAATTTCCCAAGTTGTGGCGACCCCTAACAGTAACATTATTTTCGTTGCTCCTTCATCGCTGTAACTTTGCTACTGTTATGAATCGAAATATAAATATCTGTTGGTTTTAGGCGACCCCTGGCAAATCATCATTCAACCCCCAAAGGGGTCCCAACCCACAGGCTGAGAACCACTGATCTAGTACCAGGACAGGCAGCCTGTGGCCCTCCAGCTGCCGAGGACTATAGTTTTGCCCATTGCATATAGCCTATAGTATATTGTGCTTTGCCCACTGAGTATGTAGATGTTCTTATTGCATATAGAAACACAGAATGTGACAGCAGATAAGAACCATTCAGCCCATCTAATCGCCCATTTTCCTACTGTAAAAACCTTAAACCTTATTAGGTCCCTGGTCTTTTCTTAAGTTAAGGACATCCTTATACCTATCCCACGCATGCTTACATTCTGTCACTGTATTAACCTCTACCACTTCTGCTGGAAGGCTATTCCACTTATCTACTACCCTCTCAGTGAAGTAAAACTTTCTTACATTACATCTAAACCTGTGTCCCTCTAGTTTTATGACTATAGCCTCTTGTCCTAACAGTTTTACTCCTTTGAAATATACTTCCCTCCTGAACTTTGTTGAATCACTTCATGTATTTGAATGTTTCTATCATATCCCCTCTCTCTTCTCTCCTCCAAGCTATACATGTTCAGATCCTTTAGTCTATCCTGATATTTCTTTTCCTGTAAACCAGTCACCATTTTAGTAGCCCTTCTCTGAATTCTCTCTAGAGTATCTATATCCTTCTGGAGATGGGGTCTCCAGTACTGTACACAATACTCTAGGTGAGGTCTAACTAGAGATCTGAAGAGTGGCATGACCACTTCCCTTTTTCGGCTACTAATGCCCCTAGCCTGTGGCACTGCTAGGCGCAATTGCAGGGAGTTGCACAAAAAACTTGCAGATGCCAAACTAAAAACTGGGACGTCCTTATCTTTGTGCCAACAGGAGCTGCTGGCAGTTTACAGGTATAGTAATACTTCGTTTTAATTTTATTTTGTAGGCATTAAACAAATATGAAGAATGATATAAGTCTTATCTCTCAAACCGTTATGGTTTGAGAGATATTCACAAGCAAAGTTTCCCCTCCCTCCCCTTTTACCTAGTGTAAGCCATCTCTTCTTAGATGTGGAATCCAGTCCATAGACCAGACAGAATACAGAAGCGGACAATCTTCTTCCTATGAGAACAATGAAAGCCCTGCCCCACTTGACAAGTTTTTCAGGTTTTCCCCTCATCTTAATTGAAGATTGTCCCTCTCTGCAGTCTACCTGGGCACCTCCCTTCTGCTCTGGCTGAACAGTGTTACATCAGTAAAAGGGGTGGGAGAGGGATACTTTGTCATTCAATTACTCTTGAACTACAACTCTGACAGAATTGATATAACACTCTCCAAAGTCCAAATACTATGATGATTAATTAGAGCTGCTTTTATTATGAAACATTACTATCCCTTTAAAGACAAAAAAGATGTCTATATGCTGGCCACCAAGCACGAGGACAGAACTGTGGCAGTCACTGTTCGTGGCAGGAGAGGGGTACTGAGAAAGTCAGTCTGCATCGGGGACTATAAGAAGAACATGGGGGGAGTTGATCTGTGTGATCAATTAATGCAGCCATACCTCGCTATGAGAAAGTGTAGGGCATGGTACAAAAAAGGTGCCATCTATATGATGCAGACTGCAGTACACAATTCATTTTTACTTTTCAAACTGGCAAACCCTAATCCAAAATGTAGTTTTTCACAGTATCAGCTACAACTCATTTCCCTATTTTTGTTTCAAGGTGCGCCAGAAATCATTCCAACAAGACCCGGGGTAGCACACTATTTATAAAATCCCCCCAACTCCCCAAAAGAACAAACCACAGAAGCACTGCAGAGTTTGCTACATCAAGGGAATAGGGACAGACACCACCACTTACTGTCCTGATTGCCCTTCCAAATCTGGCCTCTGCACTGGTGACTGCTTCAAGCAATACCATTCAGGCACAATGCAGTAGTATTTTATTATTTGGCCATTTTCCCCCTGAAATATCCTGTTTTTTTATTTTTCAAAACACATCCCTCCTTAGATCTAACACTATCAAAATATAATGGGAAGCAAAGCACCCTAAGCTTTTTCCATGTCTGATAATGGAAACACACATGTTCCCTACTGGGCCCAGCAGCTCCCCCAAACCCTAACAAACCTATGCATATGGGGCATTGCCGTACTCAGACGATGTAACTCACCACTAATGTAAACACTTAAAAAAATCTGCAAATATCATCTGATTGTAATCCAGAGCAGCACTAAAATATAAGTGTGAAATGGTGTTTGTCTTCCTTACTGCAGGTTTTGGGAGGGATTGCTGATACAGTGGCAGCGAAAAAATGTATATAACGCAAATAGAATGAAAGCCAGGGTCGTCTATTCTTCTACAACATATACGTTTGGGGGTGAAATTTATTGCAGCATTGCCAAACAGTCCGAAATGAGACAAGGCACCAGCTGTAAAAATGGCATGTCTGTAAAAGGAAACGCACTGTCATGCCCCTCTAGTTCCTACCTCCGTTTCTCAGCCATCCGCCACTTCTGGGGGCTTCCCTGATGCTCCGCGGAGTTGGCCGAAGCCGCTGCCTCGAGTAGCAGCGTCTAATCTAGATAGCAATGGCGCGGTAGGCCTAAGCCATGGCCTAAAGTTGAGGAAGTCTCCAGGGAAGGTGTCCACAGGGTGTCCAGATCAAACCATGGTGTTGTACACCTGTAGGGGGGCGGTGAAGCCTGCCTCTCTCATCAACTGTCTACCAATAGTGTGCCTCCAGGGAAACAGTGAGGCAGGTGCTGTGGTTGCACACCCCTATGTTGGCCAATCCAGTGAGAGGTTTGTTCAGCTGAGGGGAGGGGTGAAATCCTATGACACTATAAAACCCCTCAAGCTGTGTTCACTTTGCTTCAGTGTTCCAGAGCTTTGGTTCCTGTGTGCTCTAAGCTTCCAGTGTTCAGTGCCTCCTTCCTTGCTTTGCTACAGACCCTTTGCTGGATTTCCCATTGCCTGACCTTCTGCTTGCCTTCTGGACTTCCCTGCTTGCCTGTTTCCTGACCTTGGCTAGTTTTACCGATTCTGACTGATTGCCGCCTGCCTTGATCTTCTGGACTGTTCCTGACTACGCTTTGCTTAACCCTTGCACTCCCGTGCTGTCATTCCTGCCTAGGTGTTCTACCTGTATCCCTCCGTGGATCACCTGGTAAGGATGTCTGGCAAGATATAGCATTCCCTGCTCCTACGCTCCAACCATAACAAGCCTGACACGCCCATTTTCCAACTGGGCTCAGTAGCGCTCCCAAACCCTGACAAACCTATGCATATGGGGTAATGCCGTACTGAGAAGAAGGAGCTGAACAATGCATTTTTAAAAATCTTCACCTATCATGTGCTTGAAATTCACATCAAAATTGAAACCTAAGTGTGAAAAAACGCTGACATTTTTACTTACATCAAGATTTACGAGGGATTGGTGGTAAAATGGCTGCATAACAAATTTGAAAACATGCCTAAAATGAAAGCCTGGGGTGTCTTTCCAAAAATATACACTTTTTTCGGGGGAAATTTAAAAGTGGAGCATTGGTACACAGCCCCAAATGACACATGGCACCAGTGATGCAAGCTGTGAACATTCAAAGTGTGAAACTGGAAAAGCACATGTTCCAATTTGGGCCCCGTAGCTCCCCCAAACCTTGAGAAAACCTATGAATATGGGGTATTGCCAAACTCAGACAAAATGCATTTTTTTTTTTTTTTTAAATGTTCAACTATCCCGTGCTTGATATCAACAGTAATATTAAAATGTAAGTGTGAAAACTGCAAAAAAACAAAATATTACCACAATTTTGAAAAATATTTCTGGAAAAATAACTGCATACGAAACTCCAAAATTCTCCTGGTTATTTACCTTATGTTGTCTAGTTTTCAGAAGCATATACCTTTGTGGGACATTTTTGGTTCTGACACCATCAACTAAGCTAGGATGCTCACATGCCAATTGTTGAAAAATTACAAGTTGGAAATAATGGTGTCCATCTTGTAATATTTACCTTGTAAATGTGAGAAAGGTATTGAAATACTAGGCATATGGGATACTCTTATATTCAGGAGAAGCAAATGAATATATTTAGGGGTATTTTTTTGTAATGAACTAATAGTATGGAAATCCTGACAGGAAAATGTAAGCAAAATGTTGTTTTTTTTAAAATGTTTCCTCTTTTTTTCTATGTTAATCAAATTAAACAATGAGGTATTCATATAATTGTGGTATCAAAAGAAAGCCATACTTGTGCTTAAAAAAAACAGTATATATATTTTTGTGTGGGTGCACAAAAGGAATTAAAGAGAAAATATGGTTGAACAAAGACATAATCAAAAAAGTCAAAATTGCTCCGGTCCTTAAGTGAAATCCACCTCAGGTTTTCCCAGTCCTTAAGGGATTCAATTGGAATTTATACTAGATCTCGGTATTCTTTTTAAAATGTCAGCCCATTCCTCATCCTTCAGCACCCGGCCAACCATATCCTCCCATCTATTCATGCAATTCATTCTTAATTCTTGTGAAATTAGAATTTTGTATATAAATGAAACTGATTTACCTCTGTTACCCAATGTCTTGTAAAGTGATCGAATGGGAATAAAGGGAATTTGATATAGTTACCCCAATATTCTAAACACCCCACACACACACACCTACACACGCACACCCACACACCTACACCTACCTACCTCTGTGCTCAGAGGCCTGATATGAAAGGGGAAGGTGGGAGGAGAGAGGAGACAAAAGGAAGCATAATGGTGTTAACCCCTTTGAATGCCAGAGAGTAGGTACTCAAAGGGTTAACCAGCTGTCTTATAGTTGGTGTGCGCCCCAGTTGTGCAGCCCCACAAAGTGGCAGGAATTGGAGAAGAATGAGTCAGACAAATGAAGGGGGAGCGGATGGCAGCCGGTGCTGGAGGAAGC
Source organism: Rhinophrynus dorsalis (assembly GCA_037306005.1). Lineage (NCBI taxonomy): Eukaryota > Metazoa > Chordata > Amphibia > Anura > Rhinophrynidae > Rhinophrynus > Rhinophrynus dorsalis. The sequence continues at coordinate 26,741,296 of CM074724.1, forward strand.
AGGGAAAGAAGGGGTTGGAGAAGGCAGGCGAAGCACTGGGAGCGGAGGGGGAGGTGGTAGGAGCCACCGGGACAGCACTCCAAAGCTTACTGGGTGATGCTGGGTACCCCCAGTGCTGTGAGTGAGAAGTAGGAACCCTGGGCAGTGGGGTAAAGGTACGCAGCGATGTGAGAGTTAATTGTACATTCACGCTTAACCCTTTGAGTGCCACACAGGTGTCAAACGGGACGCATGCATTGGCCATTTATGCGGCACTGAAAAGGTTAAGTGTCAACATACAAGTATCGTGTTACATGTGATATGTCTCTTATTTTTCTTGGGGGTGGCCAGGAGAGAGGCTTCCACTGGGAGGGGGTTTGGCAGATGCTGGTCCAGGGGGGGTAGGGTCCAGGGTAGCAAAGCACTGTATTGATGAAAGGGTTAAAAACTCTCACTAACCCTTGATGCCGAGCCGAAGTCCAAGTTGTGGTCACATTCTGTAGTTTAGCCAAGAGGCAGATCACTGGGTCCCCTGCCAGCCAGAGGGATAGGGGACGCTGCTCACGCGGCTAAGAGGCAGGGGCTATATAGCGGTAGCAGAAGGCTGGGCGGATGTGTCTCCCTGACCAGGAGATATGATTCCAAGATCGGCATAAATCACCCTTGCGGCCAAGAGTGAAAGCCGCTTATAAGGTAGGGTGCACTGTGCTGGTCGAGGCCAGAGCACTGTAGTACAGCAATCCCGGTAGGCCCCAGGATCACCCCACCATGGAGTGACTCTACTCACCTGTATGTTCCATGGAGTGGTGGAAGAGCATACGAGGCACAGATGGCTGCAAGGGACACTGAAGGAGGCAGGATGGAGGCAGATATCGCCAGAGCCTTAACGCCATATATTCTGTCCTTAAAGGGATAGTAATGTTTCATAACAAAAGCGGCTCTAATTAATCATCATAGTATTTGGACTATGGAGAGTGTTATATCAATACTGTCAGAGTTGTAGTTCAAGAGTAATTTAATGACAAAGTATCCCCCTCCCGCCCCTTTTACTGATGTAACACTGCTCAGCCAGATCAGAAGGGAGGTGCCCAGGTAGATTGCAGAGAGGGACAATCTTCAATTAAGATAAGGGAAAAACCTGAAAAACTTGTCAAGGGGGGCAGGGCTTTCATTGTTCTCATAGGAAGAAGATTGTCCCCTGCTGTTATCTGTCTGGTCTATGGACTGGATTCCACATCTGAGAAGAGATGGCTTACACTAGGTAAAAGGGGCGGGAGGGGAAACTTCACTTGTGAATATCTCTCAAACCAGAAAAGGTTTGAGAGATAAGACTTATATCGTTCTTCATGTTTTTTTAATGCCTACAAAATAAAATAAAGATAAAACAAAGTATTACTATCCCTTTAAGCAGTCCAGTCTTTAAAATATGCATAATAACGCCATATTTATAAAACTGCCTTTAATCATTGTTAAATCAGACCTAGCATTATATCCGCTCGCCTTGCCATAAGGACTGTTCCGTAAAAGGCAAGAAAAAAGTTTTTTTATAAATCTCCCTCACAGTTTCTAACACAATCCGCAAATAACCGTGTATACACAATGCTGTAATAAAAATAACTAGCTAAATGGAGAATTGTGTTTTAACCATTATATACCCACAGCTTAGTTTATTGATTATCAATGAGTACCCATGATAAAATTATACATATTTAGTATTTTTGTACTCAGGAGGTTCGTGAATTGAAATTTTGGCTACCAACATAAATGTGTTTGATATATAGTTTATAATAGTGTCAAAACATTTTACTTTTTTTACTTTTTTTTTTTACAATTCTTTTTATATTTATGACATCATACCTTGTTGAACAATGCAAAATTTAGTTTTGATGATGAACAATGGAAAAGCAGTATTTGTTCTGAAATAACTTTATCTAGTTTTCCATATATAACTAGAAAGTTACCACTGGAAATCATGTCTAAACAGATGACAAGCACAACTGGTGAAAATGTGTCTGGCCAGCAAGGTACAGTAAATTCCCCAAGACCCTGGCATTGAAATGGTTAATGAGACTGCAGGATCCGTAGTCTCAAACAAAACAGAACTATGATTCTTGTAGTAGAACTCTGTTAACATTATAGAACTCTGTGGGTGAAATGGCACTGTGACATCACAGTGTTCCATACTGATGCCGGCTTGGAGAATGTGATAAAAGGCAGTGCGTCAAGTATCAATAATCATTTAGTTTATCCAATTGGTAGAGTGCAATGGCTTGTCCAGTGACTGCAAAGATGTGGTGGATATACGTCATTATATTTCTGGTCTCAAAATCAGCACCTGGAGACTTCAGACCTGTATCAGAACAGTTTCGATTGAACCCTGTGGTGGAGGAGCTTCCAGCAGCTTCTCATGAAAATGAGATCTTGAGAGAAGGCGAGGATAAAGAATCTTATATGAGGAATCACATTATACTGGTCAGTGTGATAAGTGCGATTTACATGTTATTACTTGTTTCTCTCGCTCTGACTATATTTTTTACATATTGCTGTAAGCCCTGTGCCATAGATAAAAGCCAGGCTGATCATCATTATGTAGCTTTGCCAGCCTTTTTTGATAGCGGGGACCATGTAGTAGAATATGCACAGAAGGAAGTCCCTGTAAAGGTTGAAACTCAGAAGGATTCATACACAGAGCAGAAACCAGCCTCTGTAGATATCGGTACCCAGACTGAACCAGAGGCTGCAGACATCGATATCCCGGTTCCTAATTACAAAGAGCAGGAACCGGCACCTACAAATACGGTGATTGAAATATGTGAAGAGGAGAAAGAAATCCATACAGAAGATATGGTGATCAAGGACTGTACTGACAATGGAAAGCGCAAGAAGAAACGCACTTTTAAAAACATTCTGAAACTTGTTATTCAGAAAAAGGACAAATCTGACAAACCTGACCAATCAGACCTAAGCCGTCTGCCATGAAGACCCCCATTTCTGCTATAAAGGAGAGCTGTAGAAATGAATGGGCAGGACGCAGCAGAGAAGCGCAAACCGACTAACGTTTGTAAAGAACAACAATCAAATAAACAATAACACCAAATGAGAAATGCTTTTCACTGTTATTTTTATGTGTAGAGGGATTTTTATGGTCCTGACTTAACCCTTTGGATGCTAGAGGCTTCTCGAACACTTTGTGAAGCAATGTGTTGCAGGAGCGTCTAGTACAGCGGTTCTCAACCTCTCTAGTGCCGTGACCCTTTGATAAAATTTCCCAAGTTGTGGCGACCCCTAACAGTAACATTATTTTCGTTGCTCCTTCATCGCTGTAGTTTTGCTACTGTTATGAATCGAAATATAAATACCTGATGGTTTTAGGCGACCCCTGGCAAATCGTCATTCGACCCCCAAAGGGGTCCCGACCCACAGGTTGAGAACCACTGATCTAGTACCAGGACAGGCAGCCTGTGGCCCTCCAGCTGCCGAGGACTATAGTTTTGACCATTGCATATAGCCTATAGCATATTGTGTTTTGCCCACTGAGTATGTAGATGTTCTTATTGCATATAGAAACATAGAATGTGACAGCAGATAAGAACCATTCAGCCCATCTAATCGCCCATTTTCCTACTGTAAAAACCTCAAACCTTATTAGGTCCCTGGTCTTTTCTTAAGTTAAGGACAGCCTTATACCTATCCCATGCATGCTTACATTCTATCACTGTATTAACCTCTACCACTTCTGCTGGTAGGCTATTCCACTTATCTACTACCCTCTCAGTGAAGAAAAACTTTCTTACATTACATCTAAACCTGTGTCCCTCTAGTTTTATGACTATAGCCTCTTGTCCTAACAGTTTTCCTCCTTTGAAAACAGTTGAGAACCACTGGACTGGATGGACGGGTCTATACAGCTCTGTGCCTCCAGTCTAATCTATTATTTCCAGCACACAGAGAACTCAGCGCTCTGTGTACTGTATACATTTTATCATTGGTGGTAATAGCTTCATAGCTTTTTATGCTGCAGGCATAGTGTTATCCCTTTTAGTGTCACAGTGGTATGCAGTGCATTGCTTTGCAATGCGTTGCATTCCCCCTAGCATTCAAAAGGTTACATTTGAACACAATCCCTGCTTTCACTGTCCCTGACAGAGAGCTACCTGCAAGCAAGAGATACAGGAATGTCAGTGTCAGGGGTTTAAAAATTGTAAAAATAGGTTTAAAGGGTTAGTAATGTCCAATTCAAATAATGTAATATTGTAGATACTAAATAAATAAATTAACTGGTGCAAGTCCCATTTATTATTTGAGAGATATAGGGTTTTAAAGTCCCTCCTCTTTCACATCAACAGTAAAGCTGACAGAAGGAGCTCCTGGCCCTGGGACCGGCAGGTGGCTCTTCAGCAGAGCCGGAATATCGCTATCTAAAAAGAAATACTTCATCGGAACGGTCTACAAAGTGTGCTTGCAAACCAGGCATACTTTGTAGACCCTTCCAATTAAGTATTTAGTTTTAGACTGCGGTATTTCGACTCTGCTGAAGAGCCGCCGTGGGTGGCACGACTCAAATCTCCTGTCAGCTTTACAGCTGACGTCAGTGAAAGGGGAGGGAGGGGGAACTTTATCATCGTATATCTCTCAAACCATAAATGTTTGAGAGACAGGACTTGCACCAGTTAATTTATTTTTTTAATATCTGCAATATTACATGTTATTTAAATCGGACATTACTAACCCTTTAACTCCTTAGTGACTAGCCACGCGCACACGCGGCCGTCACTTAACGCCCGGCTAGGAAATTTTTTCGGTAAAGTAATTTGTTGTTCCCGAACGGCGTGCAGCCGCCAGTTTCTGCGGGACGTACATGTACGTCCATTGTCGGGATGGGGTTAAGATGAAAAAAATGTATAAGTAGAATGACTTAACATATTAAGTAGTTGCAGAATGTACAAATTTAAAAACTAAGTTTACTCTCATGTCTTAATCGATCAGCCTATCTGGCCGTACTGGACCTTACTGGACACTCTGAGTTTATTTGCTCATGTGACAACCAGGTTACACCTGAGAATTGGAGGCACAGCCCCCAGAAAAGTTGTGTTTTCTCACCCAGTTCTAAATAAATGGGGTCCCCGCCCCCCATCATAACCCTTGTGCACCCCTCTTTATTACTGTATTGATCTGACAGCACAGAGCTGAGTCTCTGAGAGGCCGCAGAGCTGGAGAAACAGCTATTAACCCTTTGCGTGCCAGAGAGCGTTGGATACCTCTCTGACACTCAAAGGGTTAAGACTGATATAGAGTGCCGAGCAAAGTGAGCCTATACACATAACATTTCCCATTCATTTAACACTTTGTGCGCCAGATGGGTGTACAACGCATTGCTTTGCACTGTGTTGAGAACTCCTCTGGAGATTAAAAGATTTCATTGGGCTTTTAACCCCTTGAATTTTAGAACGACCTCCAGACTCTCTGGTCTCCAAGCAGTCAATAGTGTAATCTATGTTTCTATATAAAAGGGAATTTTGGTGATATTTATTCACCCTGAATGGTGCAGTTGGTTTGCTCCCACAATTGTTTTTATCCAGAAGTCTCACTTTTTCAAGGGTAGGGATGCCTTTTAATGGACCAACATATAGATTATACAAGTCAGCCTACATCTGGTGCCCTGCAGATCACCGACGTCTCTATCTCAGACATTACTGCTGCCTCCAAACATCAACACTGGCAGGTCTACAATGTGTGCCTGGCATGCAAGTACACATTGTAGACCAGTGGTTCTCAACCTCTCCAGTGCCACGACCCTTTGATAAAATTTTCCAAGTTGTGGCGACCCCTAACAGTAAAATGATTTTCGTTGCTCCTTCATCGCTGTAATTTTGCTACTGTTATGAATCGAAATATAAATATCTGATGGTTTTAGGCGACCCCTGGCAAATCGTCATTCGACCCCCAAAGGGGTCCCGACCCACAGGTTGATAACCACTGATCTAGTACCAGGACAGGCAGCCTGTGGCCCTCCAGCTGCCGAGGACTATAGTTTTGCCCATTGCATATAGCCTATAGCATATTGTGTTTTGCCCACTGAGTATGTAGAAGTTCTTATTGCATATAGAAACATAGAATCTGACGGCAGATAAGAACCATTCGGCCCATCTAGTCGCCCATTTTCCTACTGTAAAAACCTCAAACCTTATTAGGTCCCTGGTCTTTTCTTAAGTTAAGGACAGCCTTATACCTATCCCACGCATGCTTACATTCTGTCACTGTATTAACCTCTACCACTTCTGCTGGAAGGCTACTCCACTTATCTACTACCCTCTCAGTGAAGTAAAACTTTCTTACATTACATCTAAACCTGTGTCCCTCTAGTTTTATGACTATAGCCTCTTGACCTAACAGTTTTACTCCTTTGAAATATACTTCCCTCCTGAACTTTGTTGAATCCCTTCATGTATTTGAATGTATCTATCATATCCCCAAGCTATACATGTTCAGATCCTTTAGTCTATCCTGATACTTCTTTTCCTGTAAACCAGTCACCATTTTAGTAGCCCTTCTCTGAATTCTCTCTAGAGTATCTATATCCTTCTGGAGATGGGGTCTCCAGTACTGTACACAATACTCTAGGTGAGGTCTAACTAGAGATCTGAAGAGTGGCATGACCACTTCCCTTTTTCGGCTACTAATGCCCCTAGCCTGTGGCACTGCTAGGCGCAATTGCAGGGAGTTGCACAAAAAACTTGCAGATGCCAAACTAAAAACTGGGATGTCCTTATCTTTGTGCCAACAGGAGCTGCTGGCAGTTAAGTTTAAAGGTATAGTAATACTTCGTTTTAATTTTATTTTGTAGGCATTAAACAAATATAAAGAATCATATAAGTCTTATCTCTCAAACCGTTATGGTTTGAGAGATATTCACAAGCAAAGTTTCTCCTCCCGCCCCTTTTACCTAGTGTAAGCCATCTCTTCTTAGATGTGGAATCCAGTCCATAGACCAGACAGATAACAGAAGGGGACAATCTTCTTCCTATGAGAACAATGAAAGCCCTGCCCCACTTGACAAGTGTTTCAGGTTTTCCCCTTATCTTAATTGAAGATAGTCCCTCTCCGCAGTCTACCTGGGCAGCTCCCTTCTGATCTGGCTGAGCAGTGTTACATCAGTAAAAGGGGCGGGAGGGGGATACTTTGTCATTGAATTACTCTTGATCTACAACTCTGACAGAATTGATATAACACTCTCCAAAGTCCAAATACTATGATGATTAATTAGAGCTGCTTTTATTATGAAACATTACTATCCCTTTAAGGACAAAAAAGATGTCTATATGCTGGCCACCAAGCACGAGGACAGAACTGTGGCAGTCACTGTTCGTGGCAGGAGAGGGGTACTGAGAAAGTCAGTCTGCATCGGGGACTATAACAAGAACATGGGGGGAGTTGATCTGTGTGATCAACTAATGCAGCCATACCTCGCTATAAGAAAGTGTAGGGCATGGTACAAAAAAGGTGCCATCTTGTTGCGGGGGAATAAGCCCCCTACAACTTTTATGTGACATATATACTTTCTACCCATAACCCTATTGTATTCTGCATATAACTATTCTTGCATGGCACACAAAGGGTTACTATATATACATTTATTCTTCTAGCCATGGCAGAGAAAGCTAGAACATATTCTTACTTTATCTGGACAGACATTTTATCACATAACCGTCTGCCCTTACTGATAATCACCACACATCTCCTATGACTCTTAGAAAAGGAAACAAACGGTTAGACAGTTGTCCTTTTCACCTCCGGGCCTATAGATAACAGAAATATACCGTTAGCTACTTCTGCCTAGGACCCTAGCAACAGGTCCAATAACTAAGTGTTACATCCGTCCCCAAATATGGTCTTTCCGTGCACGAGCCAAACACATGCTCTTTACCCCCTTAGCTCATGCTAAGAGAAAGGATATATAATGAGTGACAGGACCCCTATGGTCAGCAGCGGACAGATTAGGTCATCTGACACTCTTGTTGACTAAGGCTGTATGGTATGTGACTTTTATTTTATGGCAAGCAATATTATGTAATTCTCTTATACTCTGCTAGTTGGATTTGTATGTAATGTAACCTGTTTATTGTGTTATTGATAAGCTCATTTTGCTTGATATTTTCTAGATAGCCAATAAACTCTTGTATAATACATACACAGACTCTGAGATCCTCTTTTATTGTCCTTATATTACTTGTATAAGGCCTGTCTACAGATATAACTTTGAGATATTACGCACCCATATTTAGAATAGGGAATAATTATATCTCATAACACTCTCTGAGACAAGGGGAAGAACCCTCACTTAGCGCTTTATTAGTGCTTTTGTGATCCTCTTCACAATTGGCGTCCCTGGGTGGGCATCAGAGTCTAATTTAAATTTAAAAGATTACCTACAATTCTTATATATATACTCCGGAGCCTCTTATACGTAAGAGAAGGCACTAAAATATCATGGCTCTCCAGTTTACCAATATCATAAGATTGAATGAGCTCTCCAATTTGCAGAATAGACGTGATGTCAGAGATTCTGAAATTATTTGCCTTGAAATTACTTATGGCCCTTGGGGACAAGGCGCACGTTATTGTTTAATCTTAATCAAATTAATGAATGGTGACCAGCAATTAGCCGCACCCACTTATGAGTACCAAGATATTGACTTTAATCCAGCCAGACATATGATCATTAATAGTGTTGAGCGAGCATGCTCGGCCGATGCTCGGATCGGCTCGAGCATCGCTCTGCTCGGCACATGGCGGTACTCGTACGAGTACCGCATGTGCTCGCCCGCCATGTTCGGGTCTCCTCCCCGCACGTTTTGCGGCTGCTGCGCAGCCAATAAACGTGCAGGGAGGCTCTGACATCGGTGTAATGCCAGCAGCCATGTTGGCTGCTGGCATTACACTGATTGGCTGGCCAGAACCCGTGGTCGGGTGCTGTATAGCACCTGACCATCGAGTTCGGCTCAGTCTGAGCCAGGGAGAGCTGAGGATAGGAAGGGAAAGGCAGTGTAGGGAGGAAAAAAAAAATTGTGACAAAAAAGAACCAAAAGTCCTTTTTAGGACTACTGTGTGTGGGGGCAGCAGTTTATTTTGTGTGGGGGGAAAAAAACAAAAAAAAAAAAAAAAAATATTCTGTTTAGTGTGAAAAGTTGCAGATTAGAGCACATTCTGTTTAGTGTGCACAGTTGCAGATTAGAGCACATTCTGTTTAGTGTGCAAAGTTGCAGATTAGAGCACATTCTGTTTAGTGTGCAAAGTTGCAGATTAGAGCACATTCTGTTTAGTGTTCAAAGTTGCAGATTAGAGCACATTCTGTTAAGTCTTCAAACTAAAATATCAAAGTCACGTATTCCATTCAGTGTGCGTCGCCGCAGTTTAGCAGCACATTCTGAGTACTGTGCAGAGTTGCAGAATAGGAAGAAATACTGTTAAGTCTTCAAACTAAAATATCAAAGTCACATATTCCATTCAGTGTGCTTCGCCGCAGTTTAGCAGCACATTCTGTGTACTGTGCAGAGTTGCAGAATAGGAAGAAATACTGTTAAGTCTTCAAACTAAAATATCAAAGTCACATATTCCATTCAGTGTGCTTCGCCGCAGTTTAGCAGCCTATTCTGTGTACTGTGCAGAGTTGCAGAATAGGAAGAAATACTGTTAAGTCTTCAAACTAAAATATCAAAGTCACATATTCCATTCAGTGTGTTTCACCGCCGTTTAGCAGCCTATTCTGTGTACTGTGCAGAGTTGCAGAATAATAAGAAATACTGTTAAGTTTTCAAACTCAAATATTAAAGTCACATATTCCATTCAGTGTGTTTCACCGCAGTTTAGCAGCCTATTCTGTGTACTCTGTACAGTTGCAGAATAATAAGAAATACTGTTAAGTTTTCAAACTCAAATATTAAAGTCACATATTCCATTCAGTGTGTTTCACCGCAGTTTAGCAGCCTATTCTGTGTACTCTGTACAGTTGCAGAATAATAAGAAATACTGTTAAGTTTTCAAACTCAAATATTAAAGTCACATATTCCATTCAGTGTGTTTCACCGCAGTTTAGCAGCCTATTCTGTGTACTCTGTACAGTTGCAGAATAATAAGAAATACTGTTAAGTTTTCAAACTCAAATATTAAAGTCACATATTCCATTCAGTGTGTTTCACCGCAGTTTAGCAGCCTATTCTGTGTACTCTGTACAGTTGCAGAATAATAAGAAATACTGTTAAGTTTTCAAACTCAAATATTAAAGTCACATATTCCATTCAGTGTGTTTCACCGCCGTTTAGCAGCCTATTCTGTGTACTCTGCAGAGTTGCAGAATAATAAGAAATACTGTTAAGTTTTCAAACTCAAATATTAAAGTCACATATTCCATTCAGTGTGTTTCACCGCCGTTTAGCAGCCTATTCTGTGTACTCTGCAGAGTTGCAGAATAATAAGAAATACTGTTAAGTTTTCAAACTCAAATATTAAAGTCACATATTCCATTCAGTGTGTTTCACCGCAGTTTAGCAGCCTATTCTGTGTACTCTGTACAGTTGCAGAATAATAAGAAATACTGTTAAGTTTTCAAACTCAAATATTAAAGTCACATATTCCATTCAGTGTGTTTCACCGCAGTTTAGCAGCCTATTCTGTGTACTCTGTACAGTTGCAGAATAATAAGAAATACTGTTAAGTTTTCAAACTCAAATATTAAAGTCACATATTCCATTCAGTGTGTTTCACCGCCGTTTAGCAGCCTATTCTGTGTACTCTGCAGAGTTGCAGAATAATAAGAAATACTGTTAAGTTTTCAAACTCAAATATTAAAGTCACATATTCCATTCAGTGTGTTTCACCGCAGTTTAGCAGCATATTCTGTGTACTGTGCACAGTTGCAGAATAGGAAGAAATACTGTTAAGTCTTCAAACTCAAATATCAAAGTCACATATTCCATTCAGTGTGCTTCGCCGCAGTTTAGCAGCCTATTCTGTGTACTCTGCACAGTTGCAGAATAGGAAGAAATACTGTTAAGTCTTCAAACTAAAATATCAAAGTCACATATTCCATTCAGTGTGTTTCACCGCCGTTTAGCAGCCTATTCTGTGTACTGTGCAGAGTTGCAGAATAATAAGAAATACTGTTAAGTTTTCAAACTCAAATATTAAAGTCACATATTCTGTGTAAGATGAAGAAGGCGGGTAAAAAGGGACGGGGAAGTGGACGTGATCCTGAAAGTTCAGGGCGCGGGTCAGGACGCGGAGAAACTGTGCCTGGTGCCAGAGCACAAGAAAGAAAGACATCCACCATACCTAGCTTCATGTGTAATTTTACAGGGCGTCGCAGGACATCACTCTCGAGGTCCGACCACTGCGAACAGGTGGTCGGTTGGATGACAGCTGATACTGCTTCCAGTCGGTTAAGCACCACCCTGTCTTCCACCAAGTCCACTCTCAGTAGCCAAGAGTCTGGTCAACATAATCCTCACTCTGATCATCCTTCCTCCCACCATACACGGTCTGGTCAAAGAAGTGATCCCACACTGGGATATAGTGAGGAGCTCGTCTCATCACCAATCCTTCATTTGACCCTCTCTCCAAGCACGCTTGCAGAGGAACATGACATCTTGTGCCCTGATTCACAACCTCTAGAGGCTACCCAATCACAAGAAGATGACAGATGTGAACGGCATTTAAGGTCAAAGGAAGTAGTGGATGATGATGATGATGATGAGACACAGTTGCCATTAAATCAACCACTATTTCCGTCTCAAGACCTTGTTGAGGAGAATGTTATACAGTTGTCAATGACTGAGTATGTGGTGGGATCAAGACTTGAGGAGGATGATCAGAGTGAGGAAGTGGAGGAGGACTTGGTGGACGATGAGGTGACTGACCCCACCTGGGAAGGTGTAGAGCCGAGCGATGACAGCAGTCCTGAGGGTGAGCCATCTGCAGCACCGCAACAGGCTGGAAGAGGCAGTGGTGTGGCTACAGAAAGAAGGCGGACCGCACCAAACCGGCCCGCAAATGTTCCACGGAGCACCCCCTTGCGTAAATCTACCTTGCCAAGGGGTAGGTGTTCCGCGGTATGGCGTTTTTTTAAGGAAAGTGCGGACGACAAAAGAATTGTAGTTTGCAACCTGTGCCACACCAGAATGAGCCGAGGCATGAACACTAGAAACCTCACCACCACCAGCATGATCCGACACATGGCATCCAAGCACCGTAGTAAGTGGGAGGAACGCCTGGATCGCCCATCTGTGTCTGCAGGCCACACCACTGCCTCCTCTTCCCCTGTTTTCGGTGCCGGCCAATCGCCTGTCGAAGGCGCAGGCCCGCATACCTCCCGCCCTGCACCTGTAGCATCTGAAGCACCATCAGCGACCACATCCACTTCCCTGTCCCAGCACAGCGTCCAAATGTCGTTACCCCAGGCATTTGAGCGCAAGAGAAAGTACCCAGCCACCCACCCACAGGCCATAGCACTAACCTCACACCTTTCAAAATTACTGGCCATCGAAATGCTGCCATTTAGGCTTGTGGACACTGAGTCCTTCCGCAGCCTGATGGCAGCAGCTGTCCCTCGGTACGCGGTCCCCAGCCGCCACTACTTTTCCCGGTGTGCCATCCCCGCATTACACCACCATGTGTCCCGTAACATCACCCGTGCCCTGACCAACGCAGTTACTGGGAAGGTCCACTTAACGACTGACACATGGACAAGTGCTTGTGGCCAGGGACGCTACATTTCCCTGACGGCACACTGGGTGAATGTCGTGGAGGCTGGGAGCGACTCGGACCCTGGGATGGCACGGGTGCTACCCACGCCGAGGATTGCGGGCCCTACCTCCATCAGGGTTTCCACCAGCACCTACGTTATTGGCTCCTCCTCCTCCGTTTCCACCTCCGAATTCTCTACACACACCGCCACTCCCCCATCAGCCAGTAGCTGGAAGCAGTGTAGCACTGCAGTGGGGAAGCGTCAACAGGCCGTGCTGAAGCTGATCTGCCTTGGGGACAAACAGCACACGGCCTCAGAGCTGTTGCAGGGGATTAGTCACCAGACCGAGCAGTGGCTCTCGCCACTCAACCTGCAACCAGGCATGGTTGTGTGTGATAATGGGCGTAACTTGGTGGCGGCTTTGGAGCTCGGCAAGCTCACACACGTACCATGCCTAGCGCATGTATTTAATTTAGTGGTGCAGCGATTTCTAAAAACCTACCCCAATGTGCATGATCTCTTGACCAAGGTGCGCCGCGTGTGTGCACATTTCCGTAAGTCATCAACAGCTTCAGCCGGCCTGTTGAAGCTGCAGCAGCGCTTACAATTGCCAGCTCACCGGCTGCTGTGTGACGTGAGCACGCGCTGGAACTCCACCTTCCACATGTTGGCCCGGCTTTGTGAGCAGCAGAGGGCAGTAGTGGAGTACCAGCTGTTACACGGTCGTCGCCTCTCCGTTCAACTTCCTGTAATCAGAAGTGAGGAGTGGGAATGGATGTCAGACCTCTGCGAGGTTTTACGCAATTTTGAGGAATCGACACAGATGGTGAGCGGCGATAACGCTATTATCAGTGTAACCATCCCACTTCTGTGTCTACTGAAACGCTCGCTGCTCACAATTAAAACCGACGCTTTGCATGTGGAAGAGGTGGAAATGGGGGAGGAAGAGCTTACACAAGGTGATAGCCAGAGCACCCTCACTTCGTCTTCTCAGCGACAATTGGAGGAGGCGGAGGAGGAGGAGGAGGAGGAGGAGGAAGACACGGTTGCCTCCGCTACAGAGGGTAGCCATGGAACTTTAGTTCCATCTCTTCAGCGTGGGTGGGCAGAAGAGGAGGAAGAGGATGAGGATATTGAGAGTCATCCTCCTGGTGAGGACAGCGAAATCTTGCCTGTTGGTACTCTGGCACACATGGCTGACTTTATGTTAGGCTGCCTTTCCCGTGACCCACGCGTTGTACGCATTTTAGACAACACGGATTACTGGGTGTTCACCCTTCTGGACCCCCGCTACAAAGAGAATTTCTCATCTCTCATTCCTCCGGTGGAGAGGACAAGCAAAATGTTGCAATACCAGAAGGTTCTTGTCGAAAAATTGCTCCAAAATTTTCCATCTGACAACGCTGGCGGCAGAGTACGTGCTACCTTGGCCAACCGAGAAGGGGAGAAAAGGGGAGCACACAGCAGTTCCGAGAAAGGCAGGGCAACACTCTCCAAGGCGTGGGACACCTTCATGACACCCCGCCAGCACCCTCACCCTGATGCGCAGCCTAGTGTCACAAGGAGGGAAAAGTTTTGGAAGATGGTGAAGGAGTACGTAGCAGACCGTGTCAGCGTCCTCAATGATCCCTCTGTGCCTTACAACTACTGGGTGTCCAAGCTGGACACGTGGTATGAACTGGCACTCTACGCCTTGGAGGTGCTGGCCTGCCCTGCCGCCAGCGTTCTGTCTGAGCGGGTATTTAGTGCTGCTGGTGGCATCATAACAGATAAGCGTATCCGCCTTTCCACCGACAATGCTGATAGGTTGACACTTATAAAAATGAACAAGGCCTGGATTTCCCCTGACTTCTCCACTCCACTGGAGGAAAGCCCCGGGGGAACATAAACTCACTTTATATATGTTATTTACAATGATGTGAATACTCTGTATTCCCATTCACCCCTTCCACCCAAAAAACGGGTATATGGTTGACTCTTAATCTTCTCATCCTCCTCCTCCTCTTCCATATGCCCTGTGCTATAATTTTTATATAGGGCCAGCTCACCAGCGGGCTCTGTGATATAATTTTTATATAGGGCCAGCTCACCAGCGGGCCCTGTTTGCCAATTTTTATATAGGTCAGCTCACCAGCGGGCCTTCTCATATAATGTTTTATTGGGTCAGCTCTCTAGCGGGCCCTCTCATATAATGTTTTATAGCGTCAGCTCACTAGCGGGCCTTCGCATATAATGTTTAGGATGGTCAGCTCTGCAGCAGACCCTCACCCATAATGTTTTAGATGGTCGGCTCAGCGCACGTTTCCCTCTTAATCATGGCCTCAGTTCAATAAAATCAAGGAAATTTTTGGGAGAATTTGCCTCTGTGCACGTTTCCCTCTTAATCATGGCCTCAGTTCTGAAAATCAAGGAAATTTTTGGGAGAATTTACCTCTGTGCACGTTTCCCTCTTAATCATGGCCTCAGTTCTGAAAATCAAGGAAATTTTTGGGAGAATTTGCCTCTGCGCACGTTTCCCTCTTAATCATGGCCTCACTTCCGAAAATCAAGGAAATTTTTGGGATAATTTGCAGATGATATACAAGTAAATATACAGCAAATATTGTTTGGTAACAATTTTTCGCCTAAAGTCGTTTTTATTTTCCTTTTTGTGTGTTTTATGGTCAGTCTGTAAAAATGGCGTACTACGGGCGAAAGATCGTTCCCAGCAGCGATGTTGGAGTCCAAGATGCATCCAGACATCCTCCCTATGCTGTCCCTGAACCATTTCTGTGGTGTTTCCATAATTTTCTGCCCTTTTCCTATGGACCAGGCACCCTCCCCTCATCAGAGCAGGGGGTGCCTGGTGTAATGCTCGAGTCCTCCCATTGACTTCAATGGGGCTCGGGTGTTCGGCCGAGCACTCGAGCCTCAGGGGGTGCTCGGTCAGAGCACGCGAACACCCGAGCATTGGGGTGCTCGCTCATCACTAATCATTAATATGACATACGAAGACTCAATCAGAATTTTGGGCACCCCTCCCATTTTTCCTGTAAGTGTTAGAAGACATGGTCCATTAAATATAGGAGAATCTTGGGGATCACCCAGATCTCATTTATATACCCCTGTACTAAAAGAAGAGTTACCTCCACAAGGCGAGATAAATCGCAATGAACTACTAGTAAAGGAAATTGAATTATTAACTAAAATCCTGGGACAAACCTTAAGAGGACCTCCAGGTATCACACCTATTGCCACATCAAATGCACACAAAAGCATTCCAATGTCACACATCAAAGCAACCATAGGTAATGCACCTAATAATCCTAAAGATATTGCCCTTTGGCTAAATGACAGAACACATGCATTAGATGGAGTTTATCCCACACCAAATGCACCCCAGAGGCAAGCTTTAGTAAATGCCCTATTGCCTCCTGGCTTATCAGTTACTGCTGAAGAAGCCAGAGATTGGAATACAATTGTCAGTACCTTATATGAAAAAACCCACGGTAAAGTTACTTTATCTTCTTTATCTGAAACGCTATGCCATGTCAATAAGACGAGTGGCATTATAGCTGCATATTCATTGGGTTTACGTTTTACTCAAAATAATCATGATATAACATGGGGATGTTTAAAACCCCTCATTAGAGGGCAAGGCTTAATTCTAGACTTGGATAGGCAGATTCAGCAAGTCCCCATTGCAGACAAGTCAAAAGTTGTCCCACAAATTCTTAAATCCACGTACGGTCTTTTAGGTTTATCTCTTACTGGAGATCAGACCGGGACACCTAAACAAAGAAAAGACGAAGAAAAGAACTTCCAGCAGAGGAAACACACCCAGAGGAAATTCAACAATACACACAGAAACTCTAATAATAGAGACTATCGTGAGCCCTCCACTAGCTATAAAGAGGAATCTAAACCACAGGCAATAACTGGTGACTCAATTAAATCTGATAGTACACCAGGCAAATATGGATTAAGACCTTTTATAAAGACACCTAACAGATACAGCCACGATAGGAAAGATAATAAATACAGAGATCGCACTCAAGGAGCTCAAAGCAAATTTAAAGACACACAACACACAGAAAAAAGTGCTACACCCACGCCTACCACTCCTGCTACTACAAAAAAATCTGTAGGACAGATTAAAGTGGAATTACACAACTCAGGACATGATACACAAGAAAAATGAATCCAAATGAGTTACAAATTGTATATAGGGGAATAGAATACAAAGGATATTTAGATACACAAGCAGATATTTCATTAGTTTTACCTGATATTCTTCAAGAAGAGCCTGTAGAAAATGTCACTATCACAACTTTAGAAGGAGAGGGAACACACTTTTCATATTACACTGATTTAAAGGTTAATGGAAAAATAATTTCTCTACAAATTGTAGAACATCCAAATTTAAATGTTCCTTTTCTTATTGCTTATAAGGATGTTGCACATTTTATTAAAATTAATCAAATATCTGAGACTACTGTCCCAGATTTAACTATTAAAGTTGACGTTCATGCATTGCTGCAGAAACAGTTAAAATCCTCTGCAGTAAAGAATGTTGACGCATTGTCCAAATGTTTAAAGAATAACATTTTCCAACAATGGGAAAATCAGGCAGGTTTTAGAAAAGATCTTTGCCATCACATTGCAACGGGTAATGTTATGCCTAAGAGGCAGTCACAATACAAAATTAATCATTCTGCAATCCCCAGCATTCAAATAGTCATAAATGACTTACTTAAACAAGGGATCTTAAAGGAACAGTATAGTCAAATGAATACTGCTATTTATCCTGTACCCAAACCAGATGGTAATTGGCGCATGGTTTTGGACTACAGAGCAGTGAATAAAATTACCCCACCTGTGGCAGCACAGAATATGCATTCTCCATCCATTTTACATGGATTACAAAGAAAAAAATACAAAACTACACTTGATTTAGCTAATGGATACTGGAGCCATAAAATCTCTCCTGAGAGCTATTGGCTCACAGCTTTCACTTGGCATGGTAAACAATATGTTTTTACCCGTTTACCACAAGGTTTCGTAAATAGCGGGTGTTTGTTTACGGCTGATGTCGTAAATTTATTATCAGATTTCCCATCTGTTGAGGCTTATGTGGACGACATATATTTTTCCCATGATGATGAAACTGAACACATTGACACATTGAATAACATTCTCACTGTACTGAGAGAAGCAGGATACATTGTTTCTTTAAGAAAGTCACAAATTGCTAGAGAGAAAGTTACATTTCTAGGTTTTCAGATAAGCAACCAAGGGCGTGGTTTGTCTGACAACTTTAAAGAGAAAGTTGCTTCTATTACCAGACCACGCAATCTTAGACAATTAAGGAGCATAATTGGACTATTTAACTATGCAATGTTATTTATCCCTGATTATAATGTTCTTATTGCCCCATTACATGCTGCTATTTCTAGGGAAATTCAGTCAGACCAGAAATCCCCTAAGGTCCCATTCCATTGGGGGGTTAAAGAAGAGGAAGCTTTAAATAACTTATTGTTAGCTGTCAACAATGCCTCTTATCTCGCTCAGAGAAACCCAAGCCTGCCGCTTTCTGCATACATAAATCTCTCCGCAGAAGCTGCATTTATACGGTTGTACAATGCTACAGAAACAACGCCAATAGCTTTGTTATCTTATGTTTTTACATCCACGGAATGTAAGTTTCTTCCGCTTGAAAAGTTACTAACTGCTGTTACACTGACAGTTTTGAAGTCCAGAGACCTCGCACAGGGCCAAGACATTCACATACACACTTCGGTTGCTTCATTAGCCAATTTGCAAAAACAAACCATTCCTGATAAAAAGGCTTTACGCAGTAGGTGGATTAAATGGTTTACACTAGTAGAAGATCCTCAAATACACTTCATTCACGATAAAACACTCACTCCACTTGATGACCTACCTTCTACACAACACACATCCCAATGGGAATTTCAAAAACACCCCAATGATTATTATTCATATATTTATTACACAGATGGCTCATCTGTGGACTCTAACAAAGAAGGGGTTAATAAGTCTGCTGGAGCTGGTATTGCTAAATACTCCCCTGACATGAAATTACACCGCAGCTGGCAGTTTCCTGTTGGTGATCACTCAGCGCAGTATGCTGAAATCCAAGCCCTGTCTTTCGCTATGAAAGAAGCTTTACTAGATAAAGGGCCTATTTTAATTGTTACTGACTCAGCTTATTTAGCACGATCTATTGCTGAAGATTTATGCACATGGAAATCTAATGGGTTTCTGAATGCAAGAAGGAAGCCATTGACTCATATTGGTAAATGGAAAGAGATTAGCGCGTATTTATCCAAGAAGCCTGATATTGAAATAGTGCATGAACCTGCCCATAGACAACTGGGATCATCTGTCCACACTCTAGGTAATCAATTTGCTGACTCTTTAGCGCAAGATGTCAGTCAAAGGTTTGCTGTTAATACAGTAACTACTCGTTCCAAAACAAGAGCTTTAAATACCATCAGCCTTGATGCAGAGTTAAATGCTTGCCTGGATAAATCCAGACCTAATCCACCTGGATATCCTAAAAAATATATTTATGCCTTAAGGGATGGACAATGTTTTGTTACCATTAATGATCATGATTTCATCCTGCCTCCTGTACATGAAAGGGTTAAAATCGCTATGTATGCTCATAACAGCATTGGGCACCCTCATCTAGGCAGAGATAAAGTACTTGTTACTTTGAAACAAAAGTATTGGTGGCCTAATATGAGAAAAACTGTTTGTCATGTTATTGGGAATTGTAAGCCATGTTTACTTACTAATAACCCTAACCATCAATCTCCTCCCTACATTGTTAAAGAAATACCTAATAAGCCATTTGATTTGATTTATCTTGATCATATAGGTCCCTTACCATCTTCCCATGGCTATAAATATGTGCTGGTATGTGTTGATGCTTGTACTAGGTTTACTTGGTTATATCCCGTTCGTAGTGCAACTAGTAACACCACGCTCAAATGTCTCAACTCTCTAGCAAGTATTGGTAAACCCAGAGTCCTACACTCTGATGGGGGGCCTGCATTTACTGCAAAGGATTCCCAAGAGTGGGCAAATACATATGGTATTAAATGGGAGATCAGTACTCCTAACCACCCTCAAAGCAGTGGGGTAGTGGAAAGGAAGAATGCTGAAGTAAAACGATTTTTGACCAAGTTGTTGTCTTCTCGCCCTACACAGTGGTATCCATTGTTAACTCAAGTGCAAATTGGTTTAAATAACATACCTTCTGCTGTTAATAATAAGACACCTTATGAAATGTTATATGGTATTCCTATGTACACTGATTTTACTCCTAATAACCTTTCTGCACCAGGGAGATTAGAACAATTGACTATTTTACAGGAATTGAGAGATTATTTTTCTAGGCCTGCTCGCACACCCATGCAACCCCTTTCTTGGAAACCGGAAGTTGGTCACTATGTCCAGGAGAAAATACAGACCACTAAACCATTGAGACCAAGATGGAAGCCCCCTGTACGCATAACAGCTAAGCTTAATGATCAGACATTTATTACTATGGATAAGTCAGGCAGACAAAGGACTATCAGTATTGACAATTTAAAGCCTGCTTCTCATTTTAATCCCACAGCTGAAGATGAAACCAGAAAATCCTGTTCAGCCACTGACATTCTCAGAGTGGCTACTTCTGAATCAAGCACAGCAGCTGATGGACTCCAGACCCACTGTACAAACCTCTGAATATATTACCCCAGATGACAAACAGGAGGATAGTGAGACTGAATTTTCTACTTTGTATCCGGAATCCTCTCCAACATCAATATCTATTGAACTGTTTAATGAACAAATGCTGAGGAGGAAATGGACACTTAAACTTAATTATGCTTGGTATCTCTTAAAGGCAAAGACTCCAAAATGGATTGGACTTTTTCTTATTTTCTTGTTTATTGCCACCATCATCATTATTTCAGCTTGCACTGTGATACTGAGAATGCACTGGAACTATATCACACAGCAGCCAGGTGAAGTTCTGAATTGGACTAAGATGCGTGCACCTTTAAGTAACAAACCACAGCACATTAGAAAAGGTAGAGCTGTCCACTATGACCTGCAACCAGTTGACATACAGACCACAAGCCTACCTCAAGGACTTTATTGGAAACCTTTTCCCAAGCCAATAATACAGAAACTAAGAACTCTGGGAGTCTCACAGATCATTCTAATGGACTCTAATATTATGGCTAAGAGTGCTGGGATCACCACTCTTGAAGGAAGAAGGTTGGTCAGAGATCATATTAATGAACAAATGAAAATGGTTCAAGCCTCTACACTGCAATATGATTTACCCTCGCATGACCACTCCAAGCAAAGGACCTACAGAGAAAAAATGTGCTATGCAGCTTTTGGACATTGTTACTATGTTGATTTTCAAGCAACAAGATTGTGGCCATCTAAAGAAATTAAAGCTGACCATTGCCCGCGACCTGGTACCACCCAAGACAAGGTGAAATACAAAGAGTATCCTATTTTCTACCTAAATACTGGACAGAATACTCAAAAGGGTTTCTTTCCCAGAGGAAGAGATGATGCAAAGATTAAATTCTGGGAAGGTGCTGAAGAAGAAGAGTATCGCTTTCCTGGTGGTGTTAAACCATACACTGGCGCTGTATTCTGTTCCAACTCTATATATTCTGACTGGTGGAAAAGGGACTTGAACGATGATGGTTTTAATGAACTGTTATCTCAACTGAAACATGAAGTGTTAAATGAACACACAGGACGACTGCGTGATCAAGCTTTGCCTGTTGAATGGCATCTGGCAGGTAACGGAACTATGTTTCGCAGTTTAACTGCTTGGGACACTTGTATGCAACCAAGATACACAGCCTTCCTTAATTCCTCCTACTACAGCCATTCATGTAAAGACAAAGGAAACTTTTGCAATATAACCAAAGAGACATTGATCAGACAAGGAATCTGCAATCCAAGCATCCCTTCTCATGTATACAGATGTACACCATGCTCATGGTACGCTGATGATCTTCCTGAAAATTCTTTCAGATGGCAGCCCAAGAAGATTGACCAAGGCTACTTATTTTTTACTGGGTTACCAGGTTTTTGGTGTGTGCAGCGGCATCAAATTGTTAATGCTAATTATGCAGTTTACTCCCTGTTTCAGAAATGTCTCTCAGATAGTGCAACTTATAGAGTTGACACCGTCATACAAGGTATCAGGAGTAAGATGTCTGTCATGATGGGTCCAGATGATGTGCCTTGTGATTTTACACATTGTATGCAGACTAATATTGCTGATTTGCCATACGCTGAGGCTGTATGGGGGACCAACAATACGTTTGCTAATATCACCTATGCCCTTCATGACACAGTCAGTAATGATGAATGTGCATATGATAATAGTATTGGTAGAAAATTGTTAAGTAACGCTGACGTTCTTATTACTACTGGACATCTGCTCAGTGACGCTGTGTCCACTATTTCTCAGATTTCTGATTCTAATGATGAAGAACTTAGGAGAGGTATTCTTGTTTTAAAAGATCATATGGTTACCCTCCTATCTACTGCTATGTCAGATTTTACTACTTTAAATGAAGAGCTGAAAGCTTTAGTGCTTCTTAACAAGCTCACTGCCACTAGATTAACTTTACAGAATGAGAAAATAGATACTTCTCTCTTTAACATTACTTATATAACTACACAGCTTGGCTTGTCAGATAAACAATCTGAAATTATGACTCATGTCTCTAAAGCCACCATTTATAATGTGAATGAACTCAGACACAGACAAGTAAAAAATCCTGATGATTGTCAATGGGAATTATCTGTTTACTATGAATTAATAATTCCTGGTGAAGTTTATACTACCAATTGGGAGATAATTAATATTGGTCATTTAACCAGCTCACCTGATAATTTAGCCCTACTTCAAATACAACAACCTTACAAATATATATCATCTAGATGTGATGAAATTTCTTATCTCAGTGTCAGTAATTGTAAAGACCTTGGTTATTTAGTTTGTAATGATGTTACTACTCATTTACCCTGTGGGCTTCAAGGTTCTGGTTCAGATTGCCCTATCACTGCAACTCCAGTTAAAGGCCCACACGCCCTTAATGTTCCATTGGAGAATGGTTCTTATATCCTTATGTCTTCCTACAGTGATTGTAATATTCCCACTCTGCAGCCCTATATTGTTACAGTTAACACTACTGTCTCATGTTTTGATTACACCCTTACACCTCCAGGGCTCAGTCAAACCCTCTCTAAGAGGACCATAGCTTTTTCTGTACCACATGTTGAAATTCAGATTCCTTACATGTCTGCATTCCTTGCCAACCTTAAGAATGTTCAGATAACCCTAGGCTCCACCCATGATAAAGTTGCCCTTCTTTTACAGAAAGTACATTCTGCACTCCTCAGAGTTGATCTCCATGAGGGTGATTTTCCACATTGGGCATATAATCTTGGTAAATCCCTGGAAACTTTCCTTCCCACTATGGGTCATTTAATCTCTAGCCTTGGACAAGGTCTAGGTGCCCTGGGTGGTGGTTTCCTTGGGGGTCTAGGCACCTTTCTTAATTATGTTAAACCCCTATTCTTCACTATACTGGGCATTGGTATTATTTTTGTCTTATACAAACTGTTTTCTCTTCTTTCTCATAAGAAGAGACCTGAATAATTCATTAGGCTACGATGCCTTCCTCTGCTTGTTGTCTTAAAGGGACATCTCCCTTATATTCTTTGAATGATATTTCCTATATATGATTTACATTTATGCTTGCTTCTTGCAACATTTAGTTTAACCTTTGCCATTCCATGCGTATTGTGGTAATATATATATATATATATATATAAGCACATTTACTATGTTACTTTCACCCCTTATGTGCTTCTGCTCCATTCTTTAGCCTTAATGGTATTTTCCTTTCACTACTTATGAGTATATTGTATTTTTCTTATATCTCATTCACAGTGTTAAGATGTTGTGCTTCAAAAAGAAACAGAGCATTAGACGGCAAAGTTTGTCTGTCTTTCGTAATCCACACAGAACCACACTGAAATCTTATTTTGCTCAGGAGTCAGTTCACCCAATGTCACATATCTCCGTGACCCCTCCTGCTCCAATGATTCTACGAGATTTCATGTATAAATCCCCTTTACCTACTGTGGGAGCTTTTTCTGTGTTAACCCCTCAAGGTTTAGTGCTCCCTCGCAATCTTCAAATGTTTTTTAACTTTTGGGTGTTTAAAGATATGCTTCATTCTCTTGATCTACCTCCTGTGAAATGTGTTGATCAACCTATGCAAGTTTTTCAGATGTGTTCCTCCAGCCCACGTTTTGGACGCACCAGTCTCGTTAGCCATGGAGGCTACAACTGCACCACTCTGTTTACCTGCCTTGGTGGACGTCATGAACTGTGTTATGGTGCTCTCTGGGAAGGAACTCTTGCCTCTGTTTATCATCCTGGATCTACAGCTGTTCTTACTCAAGGAGATTTTTATCCATTGTTTCCTAACCATTCCAATTTCTTTTGTACTCATGTGTCTGTACTTACTTGTACTTGTTTTAACATGACGGAAATGAATGTTGATGACTCTCCTTTGTCGCCCCCCTTATGGGAGCAACACGCTGACTTTTCTCATGACCCAGTAATTATTCCTACAACTAGGGATACTTCTTCTCCTCCCTGTAATTCTCTGCCACGCCTACCAGGGGGTGTTGCGGGGGAATAAGCCCCCTACAACTTTTATGTGACATATATACTTTCTACCCATAACCCTATTGTATTCTGCATATAACTATTCTTGCATGGCACACAAAGGGTTACTATATACATTTATTCTTCTAGCCATGGCAGAGAAAGCTAGAACATATTCTTACTTTATCTGGACAGACATTTTATCACATAACCGTCTGCCCTAACTGATAATCACCACACATCTCCTATGACTCTTAGAAAAGGAAACAAACGGTTAGACAGTTGTCCTTTTCACCTCCGGGCCTATAGATAACAGAAATATACCGTTAGCTACTTCTGCCTAGGACCCTAGCAACAGGTCCAATAACTAAGTGTTACATCCGTCCCCAAATATGGTCTTTCCGTGCACGAGCCAAACACATGCTCTTTACCCCCTTAGCTCATGCTAAGAGAAAGGATATATAATGAGTGACAGGACCCCTATGGTCAGCAGCGGACAGATTAGGTCATCTGACACTCTTGTTGACTAAGGCTGTATGGTATGTGACTTTTATTTTATGGCAAGCAATATTATGTAATTCTCTTATACTCTGCTAGTTGGATTTGTATGTAATGTAACCTGTTTATTGTGTTATTGATAAGCTCATTTTGCTTGATATTTTCTAGATAGCCAATAAACTCTTGTATAATACATACACAGACTCTGAGATCCTCTTTTATTGTCCTTATATTACTTGTATAAGGCCTGTCTACAGATATAACTTTGAGATATTACGCACCCATATTTAGAATAGGGAATAATTATATCTCATAACACTCTCTGAGACAAGGGGAAGAACCCTCACTTAGCGCTTTATTAGTGCTTTTGTGATCCTCTTCACAATCTCTATGATGCAGACTGCAGTACACAATTCATTTATACTTTTCAAACTGGCAAACCCCAATCCAAAATGTAGTTTTTCACAGTATCAGCTACAACTCATTTCCCTATTTTTGTTTCAAGGTGCGCCAGAAATCATTCCAACAAGACCCGGGGTAGCACACTATTTATAAAATCCCCCCAACTCCCCAAAAGAACAAACCACAGAAATGCTGCAGAGTTTGCTACATCAAGGGAATAGGGACAGACACCACCACTTACTGTCCTGATTGCCCTTCCAAACCTGGCCTCTGCACTGGTGACTGCTTCAAGCAATACCATTCAGGCACAATGCAGTAGTGCTGTAAAGTTTATTTTATTATTTGGCCATTTTCCCCCTGAAATATCCTGTTTTTTTATTTTTCAAAACACATCCCTCCTTAGATCTAACACTATCAAAATATAATGGGAAGCAAAGCACTTTAAGTTTTTTCCATGTCTGATAATGGAAACACACATGTTCCCTACTGGGCCCAGTAGCTCCCCCAAACCCTAACAAACCAATGCATATGGGGCATTGCCGTACTCAGACGATGTAACTCACCACTAATGTAAACACTTAAAAAATCTGCAAATATCATCTGATTGTAATCCAGAGCAGCACTAAAATATAAGTGTGAAAAAATGGTGTTTCTCTTCCTTACTGCAGGTTTTGGGAGGGATTGGTGATAGAGTGGCAGCGAAAAAATGTATATAATGCAAATTGAATGAAAGCCAGGGTCGTCTATTCTTCTACAACATATACGTTTGGGGGTGAAATTTATTGCAGCATTGCCAAATAGTCCGAAATGAGACAAGACACCAGCTGTAAAAATGGCATGTCTGTAAAAGGAAACGCACTATCATGCCCCTCTAGCTCCTACCTCCGTTTCCCAGCCATCCGCCACTTCTGGGGGCTTCCCTGATGCTCCGCGATTGCGGAGTAGGCTGAAGCCGCTGCCTCGAGTAGCATCGTCTACCCTAGATAGCAATGGCGCGGTAGGCCTAAGCCATGACCTAAAGTTGAGGGAGTCTCCAGGGAAGGTGTCCACAGGGTGTCCAGATCTAACCATGGTGTTGTACACCTGTAGGGGGGTGGTGAAGCCTGCCTCTCTCATCAACTGTCTACCAATAGTGTGCCTCCAGGGAAACAGTGAGGCAGGTGCTGTGGTTGCACACCCCTATGTTGGCCAATCAAGTGAGAGCTGAGGGGAGGGGTGAAAACCCATGACACTATAAAACCCCTCAAGCTGTGTTCACTTTGCTTCAGTGTTCCAGAGCTTTGGTTCCTGTGTGCTCTAAGCTTCCAGTGTTCAGTGCCTCCTTCCTTGCTTTGCTACAGACCCATTGCTGGATTTCCCATTGCCTGACCTTCTGCTTGCCTTCTGGACTTCCCTGCTTGCCTGTTTCCTGACCTTGGCTAGTTTTACCGATTCTGACTGATTGCCGCCTGCCTTGATCTTCTGGACTGTTCCTGACTACGCTTTGCTTAACCCTTGCACTCCCGTGCTGTCATTCCTGCCTAGGTGTTCTACCTGTATCCCTCCGTGGATCACCTGGTAAGGATGTCTAGCAAGATATAGCATTCCCTGCTCCTACGCTCCAACCATAACAAGCCTGACACGCCCATTTTCCAACTGGGCTCAGTAGCGCTCCCAAACCCTGACAAACCTATGCATAAGGGGTAATGCCGTACTGAGAAGAAGGAGCTGAACAATGCATTTTTAAAAATCTTCACCTATCATGTGCTTGAAATTCACATCAAAATTGAAACCTAAGTGTGAAAAAACGCTGACATTTTTACTTACATCAAGATTTACGAGGGATTTGTGGTAAAATGGCTGCATAACAAATTTGAAAACATGCCTAAAATGAAAGCCTGGGGTGTCTACTTTCCAAAAATATACACTTTTTTCGGGGGAAATTTAAAAGTGGAGCATTGGTACACAGCCCCAAATGACACATGGCACCAGTGATGCAAGCTGTGAACATTCAAAGTGTGAAACTGGAAAAGCACATGTTCCAATTTGGGCCCCGTAGCTCCCACAAACCTTGAGAAACCTATGAATATGGGGTATTGCCAAACTCAGACGAAAGAGATGACTATTAATTAATGCATTTTTTTTTTAAATGTTCAACTATCCCGTGCTTGATATCAACAGTAATATTAAAATGTAAGTGTGAAAACTGCAAAAAAACAAAATATTACCACAATTTTGAAAAATATTTCTGGAAAAATAACTGCATACGAAACTCCAAAATTCTCCTGGTTATTTACCTTATGTTGTCTAGTTTTCAGAAGCATATACCTTTGTGGGACATTTTTGGTTCTGGCACCATCAACTAAGCTATGATGCTCACATGCCAATTGTTGAAAAATTACAAGTTGGAAATAATGGTGTCCATCTTGTAATATTTACCTTGTAAATGTGAGAAAGGTATTGAAATACTAGGCATATGGGATACTCTTATATTCAGAAGAAGCAAATGAATATATTTAGGGGTATTTTTTTGTAATTAACTAATAGTATGGAAATCCTGACAGGAAAATGTAAGCAAAATGTTGTTTTTTTTTAAATGTTTCCTCTTTTTTTCTATGTTAATCAAATTAAACAATGAGGTATTCATATAATTGTGGTATCAAAAGAAAGCCATACTTGTGCTTAAAAAAACAGTATATATATTTTTGTGTGGGTGCACAAAAGGAATTAAAGAGAAAATATGGTTGAACAAAGACATAATCAAAAAAGTCAAAATTGCTCTGGTCCTTAAGTGAAATCCACCTCAGGTTTCCCAGTCCTTAAGGGATTCAATTGGAATTTATACTAGATCTTGGTATTCTTTTTAAAATGTCAGCCCATTCCTCATTCTTCAGCACCCGGCCGACCATATCCTCCCATCTATTCATGCAATTCATTCTTAATTCTTGTGAAATTAGAATTTTGTATATAAATGAAACTGATTTACCTCTGTTACCCAATGTCTTGTAAAGTGATCGAATGGGAATAAAGGGAATTTGATATAGTTACCCCAATATTCTAAACACCCCACACACACACCTACACACGCACACCCACACCCCTACACCTACCTACCTCTGTGCTCAGAGGCCTGATATGAAAGGGGAAGGTGGGAGGAGAGAGGAGACAAAAGGAAGCATAATGGTGTTAACCCCTTTGAATGCCAGAGAGTAGGTACTCAAAGGGTTAACCAGCTGTCTTATAGTCAGTGTGCGCCCCAGTTGTGCAGCCCCACAAAGTGGCAGGAATTGGAGAAGAATGAGTCAGACAAATGAAGGGGGAGCGGATGGCAGCCGGTGCTGGAGGAAGCAGGGAAAGAAGGGGTTGGAGAAGGCAGGTGAAGCACTGGGAGCGGAGGGGGAGGTGGTAGGAGCCACCGGGACAGCACTCCAAAGCTTACTGGGTGATGCTGGGTACCCCCAGTGCTGTGAGTGAGAAGTAGGAACCCTGGGCAGTGGGGTAAAGGTACGCAGCAATGTGAGAGTTAATTGTACATTTACGCTTAACCCTTTGAGTGCCACACAGGTGTCAAACGGGACGCATGCATTGGCCATTTATGCGGCACTGAAAAGGTTAAGTGTCAACATACAAGTATCGTGTTACATGTGATATGTCTCTTATTTTTCTTGGGGGTGGCCAGGAGAGAGGCTTCCACTGGGAGGGGGTTTGGCAGACGCTGGTCCAGGGGGGGTAAGGTCCAGGGTAGCAAAGCACTGTATTGATGAAAGGGTTAAAAACTCTCACTAACCCTTGATGCTGAGCCAAAGTCCAAGTTGGGGTCACATTCTGTTGTTTAGCCAAGAGGCAGATCACTGGGTCCCCTGCCAGCCAGAGGGATAGGGGGCGCTGCTCACGCGGCTAAGAGGCAAGGGCTATATAGCGGTAGCAGAAGGCGGGACGGATGTGTCTCCCTGATCAGGGGATATGATTCCAAGATCTGCATAAATCACCCTTGCGGCCAAGAGTGAAAGCCGCTTATAAGGTAGGGTGCACTGTGCTGGTCGAGGCCAGAGCACTGTAGTACAGCAGTCCCGGTAGGCCCCAGGATCTCCCCACCATGGAGTGACTCTATTCACCTGTATGTTCCATGGAGTGGTGGGAGAGCATACGAGGCACAGATGGCTGCAAGGGACACTGAAGGAGGCAGGATGGAGGCAGATATCGCCAGAGCCTTAACGCCATATATTCTGTCCTTAAAGGGATAGTAATGTTTCATAACAAAAGCGGCTCTAATTAATCATCATAGTATTTGGACTACATAGTAAATTTTAAATTAGGTTGAAAAAAGACACAAGTCCATCAAGTTCAACCTTCTCCTCATACCTCAGTAACTAAGAATTTTATAGCTTTCCTGCTACCAATTAAATTAGTCTTTATCAGACCTTCCTGATCTGCCTACTGATAAACAGTATAACTCTGTATGTTCCCTTTTGAAAGAAATGTATCTAATCTTCTCTTAAATGTGTCCATTGTATCTGCCATAACTACCTCCCTGGGCAATGAATTCCACAATTTGACAGACCTTACCGTAAAAAAACCCTTCCTCTGCTGAAGTTTAAACCTCCTTTCCTCTAATCTCAAGAGGTGTCCCCTGGTCACCTGAGCAGGCCTTGGAATAAATAGCTCACCGCAGAGATCCTTGTATTGACCTCTCATATACTTGTACAATGTGATAAGGTCTCCTCTTAGTCGTCTTTTCTCTAGAGTAAATAAACCAAGTTTGTTTAGTCGTTCCTCATATGTCAAGTCCTCCATTCCCTTAATTAATTTTGTTGCTCTCCGCTGTACCCTCTCTAGTTCTAGTATATCCTTTTTCAGAACCGGTGCCCAAAATTGCACTGCATACTCAAGGTGAGGTCTTACCAATGATTTGTATAATGGCAAAATAATGTTATCCACTCTTGCTTCAATACCTCTTTTTATGCAAGACAGGACTTTGTTTGCCTTTGCTACTGCTGTTTGACACTGGTCACTGTTTCCAAGTTTGTAGTTGACAAGGATACCCAGGTCTTTTTCTAGCAACGAGTCACCTAAAATTATTCCATTAAGTTTATAAGTAGCCTTGGGATTGTTTCCTCCCAAATGCATGACTTTACACTTCCCCACATTAAACTTCATATTCCACATGTTTGCCCAATCTGACATTGTATGTAAGTCCCTCTGTAGAGAGAAAATATCCTGTTCTGAATTAATGACTTTGCATAATTTAGTATCATCTGCAAATATTGATATTTTGCTTTCTATATCTATTTCCAGGTCATTTATAAACATGTTAAAAAGCAGCGGACCCAATACTGAACTCTGAGGTACTCCACTCTCCACTTTAACTATACTGGAGAATTTTCCATTTACAACCACACACTGTTCCCTATCCTTCAACCAGTTTTGTATCCAATTGCAAAGGTTATCTCCTAGCCCCAATTTCCTTATTTTATACACCAGCCTTCTGTGTGGTACTGTATCAAATGCCTTTGCAAAGTCTAGATATACTACATCTACTGCCTTGCCATTGTCAAGGTTGCTGCTTACCTCCTCATAGAAGCTGAAAAGATTAGTTTGGCATGACCTATTCTTCATAAAACCATGTTGATTCGTGCTAATGATCTTATTTTTTGTGTTGTAATCCTGAATATAGTCCCTTATTATGCCTTCTAATAGTTTTCCCACTACAGAGGTCATGGAGAGTGTTATATCAGTACTGTCAGAGTTGTAGTTCAAGAGTAATTTAATGACAAAGTATCCCCCTCCCGCCCCTTTTACTGATGTAACACTGTTCAGCCAGATCAGAAGGGAGGTGCCCAGGTAGACTGCAGAGAGGGACAATCTTCAATTAAGATAAGGGAAAAACCTGAAAAACTTGTCAAGGGGGTCAGGGCTTTCATTGTTTTCATAGAAACAAGATTGTCCCCTGCTGTTATCTGTCTGGTCTATGGACTGGATTCCACATCTGAGAAGAGATGGCTTACACTAGGTAAAAGGGGCGGGAGGGGAAACTTTGCTTGTGAATATCTCTCAAACCAGAAAAGGTTTGAGAGATAAGACGTATATCGTTCTTCATGTTTTTTTAATGCCTACAAAATAAAATAAAGATAAAACAAAGTATTACTATCCCTTTAAGCAGTCCAGTCTTTAAAATATGCATAATAACGCCATATTTATAAAACTGCCTTTAATCATAGTTAAATCAGACCTAGCATTATATCCACTCGCCTTGCCATAAGGACTGTTCCGTAAAAGGCAAGAAAAACGTTTTTTTATAAATCTCCCTCACTGTTTCTAACACAATCCGCAAATAACCGTGTATACACAATGCTGTAATAAAAATAACCAGCTAAATGGAGAATTGTGTCTTAACCATTATATACCCACAGCTTAGTTTATTGATTATCAATGAGTACCCATGATAAAATTATACATATTTAGTATTTTTGTACTCAGGAGGTTCGCGAATTGAAATTTTGGCTACCAACATAAATGTGTTTGATATATAGTTTATAATAGTGGCAAAACATTTAACTTTTTTTACTTTTTTTTTTTTTTTACAATTCTTTTTATATTTATGACATCATATCTTGTTGAACAATGCAAAATTTAGTTTTGATGATGAACCATGGAAAAGCAGTATTTGTTCTGAAATAACTTTATCTAGTTTTCCATATATAACTAGAAAGTTAACACTGGAAATCATGTCTAAACAGATGACAAGCACAACTGGTGAAAATGTGTCTGGCCAGCAAGGTACAGTAAATTCCCCAAGACCCTGGCACTGAAATGGTTAATGAGACTGCAGGATCCGTAGTCTCAAACAAAACAGAACTATGATTCTTGTAGTGGAGACAGGAAGTAGAACTCTGGTAACATTATACAACTCTGTGGGTGAAATGGCACTGTGACATCACAGTGTTCCATACCGATGCCGGCTTGGAGAATGTGACTATAAGGCAGTGTGTCAACTATCAATAAT
Organism: Rhinophrynus dorsalis; assembly: GCA_037306005.1. Classification (NCBI taxonomy): domain Eukaryota; kingdom Metazoa; phylum Chordata; class Amphibia; order Anura; family Rhinophrynidae; genus Rhinophrynus; species Rhinophrynus dorsalis. The sequence continues at coordinate 26,773,615 of CM074724.1, forward strand.
CATTTAGTTTATCCAATTGGTAGAGTGCAATGGCTTGTCCAGTGACTGCAAAGATGTGGTGGATATACGTCATTATATTTCTGGTCTCAAAATCAGCACCTGGAGACTTCAGACCTGTATCAGAACAGTTTCGATTGAACCCTGTGGTGGAGGACCTTCCAGCAGCTTCTCATGAAAATGAGATCTTGAGAGAAGGCGAGGATAAAGAATCTTATATGAGGAATCACATTATACTGGTCAGTGTGATAAGTGCGATTTACATGTTATTACTTGTTTCTCTCGCTCTGACTATATTTTTTACATATTGCTGTAAGCCCTGTGCCATAGATAAAAGCCAGGCTGATCATCATTATGTAGCTTTGCCAGCCTTTTTTGATAGCGGGGACCATGTAGTAGAATATGTACAGAAGGAAGTCCCTGTAAAGGTTGAAACTCAGAAGGATTCATACACAGAGCAGAAACCAGCCTCTGTAGATATCGGTACCCAGACTGAACCAGAGGCTGCAGACATCGATATCCCGGTTGCTAATTACAAAGAGCAGGAACCGGCACCTACAAATACGGTGATTGAAATATGTGAAGAGGAGAAAGAAATCCATAGAGAAGACATGGTGATCAAGGACTGTACTGACAATGGAAAGCGCAAGAAGAAACGCACTTTTAAAAACATTCTGAAACTTGTTATTCAGAAAAAGGACAAATCTGACAAACCTGACCAATCAGACCTAAGCCGCCTGCCATAAAGACCCCCATTTCTGCTATAAAGGAGAGCTGTAGAAATGAATGGGCAGGACGCAGCAGAGAAGCGCAAACCGACTAACGTTTGTAAAGAACAACAATCAAATAAACATTAACACCAAATGAGAAATGCTTTTCAATGTTATTTTTATGTGTAGAGGGATTTTTATGGTCCTGACTTAACCCTTTGGATGCTAGAGGCTTCTCGAACACTTTGTGAAGCAATGTGTTGCAGGAGCGTCTAGTACAGCGGTTCTCAACCTCTCTAGTGCCACGACCCTTTGATAAAATTTCCCAAGTTGTGGCGACCCCTAACAGTAAAATGATTTTCGTTGCTCCTTCATCGCTGTAATTTTGCTACTGTTATGAATCGAAATATAAATATCTGATGGTTTTAGGCGACCCCTGGCAAATCGTCATTCGACCCCCAAAGGGGTCCCGACCCACAGGTTGAGAACCACTGATCTAGTACCAGGACAGGCAGCCTGTGGCCCTCCAGCTGCCGAGGACTATAGTTTTGCCCATTGCATATAGCCTATAGCATATTGTGTTTTGCCCACTGAGTATGTAGATGTTCTTATTGCAATAGAAACACAGAATGTGACAGCAGATAAGAACCATTCGGCCCATCTAATCGCCCATTTTCCTACTGTAAAAACCTCAAACCTTATTAGGTCCCTGGTCTTTTCTTAAGTTAAGGACAGCCTTATGACTATCCCACGCATGCTTACATTCTGTCACTGTATTAACCTCTACCACTTCTGCTGGTAGGCTATTCCACTTATCTACTACCCTCTCAGTGAAGAAAAACTTTCTTACATTACATCTAAACCTGTGTCCCTCTAGTTTTATGACTATAGCCTCTTGTCCTAACAGTTTTCCTCCTTTGAAAACAGTTGAGAACCACTGGACTGGATGGACGGGTCTATACAGCTCTGTGCCTCCAGTCTAATCTATTATTTCCAGCACACAGAGAACTCAGCGCTCTGTGTACTGTATACATTTTATCATTGGTGGTAATAGCTTCATAGCTTTTTATGCTGCAGGCATAGTGTTATCCCTTTTAGTGTCACAGTGGTATGCAGTGCATTGCTTTGCAATGCGTTGCATTCCCCCTAGCATTCAAAAGGTTACATTTGAACACAATCCCTGCTTTCACTGTCCCTGACAGAGAGCTACCTGGAAACAAGAGATACAGGAATGTCAGTGTCAGGGGTTTAAAAATTGTAAAAATAGGTTTAAAGGGTTAGTAATGTCCAATTCAAATAATGTAATATTGTAGATACTAAATAAATAAATTAACTGGTGCAAGTCCCTTTTATTATTTGAGAGATATAGGGTTTTAAAGTCCCTCCTCTTTCACATCAACAGTAAATCTGACAGAAGGAGCTCCTGGCCCTGGGACCGGCAGGCGGCTCTTCAGCAGAGCCGGAATATCGCTATCTAAAAAGAAATACTTCATCGGAACGGTCTACAAAGTGTGCTTGCAAACCAGGCATACTTTGTAGACCGTTCCAATTAAGTATTTAATTTTAGACTGCGGTATTTTGACTCTACTGAAGAGCCGCCGTGGGTGTCACGACTCAAATCTCCTGTCAGCTTTATAGCTGACGTCAGTGAAAGGGGAGGGAGGGGGAACTTTATCATCGTATATCTCTCAAACCATAAATGTTTGAGAGACAGGACTTGCACCAGTTAATTTATTTTTTTAATATCTGCAATATTACATGTTATTTAAATCGGACATTACTAACCCTTTAACTCCTTAGTGACTAGCCACGCGCACACGCGGCCGTCACTTAACGCCCGGCTAGGAAATTTTTTCGCTAAAGTAATTTGTTGTTCCCGAACGGCGTGCAGCCGCCAGTTTCTGCGGGACGTACATGTACGTCCATTGTCGGGATGGGGTTAAGATGAAAAAAATGTATAAGTAGACTGACTTAACATATTAAGTAGTTGCAGAATGTACAAATTTAAAAACTAAGTTTACTCTCATGTCTTAATCGATCAGCCTATCTGGCCGTACTGGACCTTACTGGACACTCTGAGTTTATTTGCTCATGTGACAGCCAGGTTACACCTGAGAATTGGAGGCACAGCCCCCAGAAAAGTTGTGTTTTCTCACCCAGTTCTAAATAAATGGGGTCCCCGCCCCCCATCATAACCCTTGTGCACCCCTCTTTATTACTGTATTGATCTGACAGCACAGAGCAGAGTCTCTGAGAGGCCGCAGAGCTGGAGAAACAGCTATTAACTCTTTGCGTGCCAGAGAGTGTTGGATACCTCTCTGACACTCAAAGGGTTAAGACTGATATAGAGTGCCGAGCAAAGTGAGCCTATACACATAACATTTCCCATTCATTTAACACTTTGTGCGCCAGATGGGTGTACAACGCATTGCTTTGCACTGTGTTGAGAACTCCTCTGGAGATTAAAAGATTTCATTGGGCTTTTAACCCCTTGAATTTTAGAACGACCTCCAGACTCTCTAGTCTCCAAGCAGTCAATAGTGTAATCTATGTTTCTATATAAAAGGGAATTTTGGTAATATTTATTCACCCTGTATGGTGCAGTTGGTTTGCTACCACAATTGTTTTTATCCAGAAGTCTCACTTTTTCAAGGGTAGGGATGCCTTTTCATGGACCAACATATAGATTATACAAGTCAGCCTACATCTGGTGCCCTGCAGATCACCGACGTCTCTATCTCAGACATTACTGCTGCCTCCAAACATCAACACTGGCAGGTCTACAATGTGTGCCTGGCATGCAAGTACACATTGTAGACCAGTGGTTCTCAACCTCTCTAGTGCCGCGACCCTTTGATAAAATTTTCCAATTTGTGGCGACCCCTAACAGTAAAATGATTTTCGTTGCTCCTTCATCGCTGTAATTTTGCTACTGTTATGAATCGAAATATAAATATCTGATGGTTTTAGGCGACCCCTGGCAAATCGTCATTCGACCCCCAAAGGGGTCCCGACCCACAGGTTGATAACCACTGATCTAGTACCAGGACAGGCAGCCTGTGGCCCTCCAGCTGCCGAGGACTATAGTTTTGCCCATTGCATATAGCCTATAGCATATTGTGTTTTGCCCACTGAGTATGTAGATGTTCTTATTGCATATAGAAACATAGAATCTGACGGCAGATAAGAACCATTCAGCCCATCTAGTCGCCCATTTTCCTACTGTAAAAACCTCAAACCTTATTAGGTCCCTGGTCTTTTCTTAAGTTAAGGACAGCCTTATACCTATCCCACGCATGCTTACATTCTGTCACTGTATTAACCTCTACCACTTCTGCTGGAAGGCTACTCCACTTATCTACTACCCTCTCAGTGAAGTAAAACTTTCTTACATTACATCTAAACCTGTGTCCCTCTAGTTTTATGACTATAGCCTCTTGACCTAACAGTTTTACTCCTTTGAAATATACTTCCCTCCTGAACTTTGTTGAATCCCTTCATGTATTTGAATGTATCTATCATATCCCCAAGCTATACATGTTCAGATCCTTTAGTCTATCCTGATACTTCTTTTCCTGTAAACCAGTCACCATTTTAGTAGCCCTTCTCTGAATTCTCTCTAGAGTATCTATATCCTTCTGGAGATGGGGTCTCCAGTACTGTACACAATACTCTAGGTGAGGTCTAACTAGAGATCTGAAGAGTGGCATGACCACTTCCCTTTTTCGGCTACTAATGCCCCTAGCCTGTGGCACTGCTAGGCGCAATTGCAGGGAGTTGCACAAAAAACTTGCAGATGCCAAACTAAAAACTGGGATGTCCTTATCTTTGTGCCAACAGGAGCTGCTGGCAGTTAAGTTTAAAGGTATATTAATACTTCGTTTTAATTTTATTTTGTAGGCATTAAACAAATATAAAGAATGATATAAGTCTTATCTCTCAAACCGTTATGGTTTGAGAGATATTCACAAGCAAAGTTTCTCCTCCCGCCCCTTTTACCTAGTGTAAGCCATCTCTTCTTAGATGTTTAATCCAGTCCATAGACCAGACAGATAACAGAAGGGGACAATCTTCTTCCTATGAGAACAATGAAAGCCCTGCCCCACTTGACAAGTTTTTCAGGTTTTCCCCTTATCTTAATTGAAGATTGTCCCTCTCCGCAGTCTACCTGGGCAGCTCCCTTCTGATCTGGCTGAGCAGTGTTACATCAGTAAAAGGGGCGGGAGGGGGATACTTTGTCATTGAATTACTCTTGATCTACAACTCTGACAGAATTGATATAACACTCTCCAAAGTCCAAATACTATGATGATTAATTAAAGCTGCTTTTATTATGAAACATTACTATCCCTTTAAGGACAAAAAAGATGTCTATATGCTGGCCACCAAGCATGAGGACAGAGCTGTGGCAGTCACTGTTCGTGGCAGGAGAGGGGTACTGAGAAAGTCAGTCTGCATCGGGGACTATAACAAGAACATGGGGGGAGTTGATCTGTGTGATCAACTAATGCAGCCATACCTCGCTATGAGAAAGTGTAGGGCATGGTACAAAAAAGGTGCCATCTATATGATGCAGACTGCAGTACACAATTCATTTATACTTTTCAAACTGGCAAACCCTAATCCAAAATGTAGTTTTTCACAGTATCAGCTACAACTCTTTTCCCTATTTTTGTTTCAAGGTGCGCCAGAAATCATTCCAACAAGACCAGGGGTAGCACACTATTTATAAAATCCCCCTACTCCCCAAAAGAACAAACCACAGAAACGCTGCAGAGTTTGCTACATCAAGGGAATATGGACAGACACCACCACTTACTGTCCTGATTGCCCTTCCAAATCTGGTCTCTGCATTGGTGACTGCTTCAAGCAATACCATTCAGGCACAATGCAGTAGTGCTGTAAAGTTTATTTTATTATTTGGCCATTTTCCCCCTGAAATATCCTGTTTTTTTATTTTTCAAAACACATCCCTCCTTAGATCTAACACTATCAAAATATAATGGGAAGCAAAGCACCCTAAGTTTTTTCCATGTCTGATAATGGAAACACACATGTTCCCTACTGGGCCCAGCAGCTCCCCCAAACCCTAACAAACCTATGCATATGGGGCATTGCCGTACTCAGACGATGTAACTCACCACTAATGTAAACACTTAAAAAAATCTGCAAATATCATCTGCTTGTAATCCAGAGCAGCACTAAAATATAAGTGTGAAATGGTGTTTGTCTTCCTTACTGCAGGTTTTGGGAGGGATTGCTGATACAGTGGCAGCGAAAAAATGTATATAACGCAAATAGAATGAAAGCCAGGGTCGTCTATTCTTCTACAACATATACGTTTGGGGGTGAAATTTATTGCAGCATTGCCAAACAGTCCGAAATGAGACAAGGCACCAGATGTAAAAATGGCATGTCTGTAAAAGGAAACGCACTGTCATGCCCCTCTAGTTCCTACCTCCGTTTCTCAGCCATCCGCCACTTCTGGGGGCTTCCCTGATGCTCCGCGGAGTTGGCCGAAGCCGCTGCCTCGAGTAGCAGCGTCTAATCTAGATAGCAATGGCGCGGTAGGCCTAAGCCATGGCCTAAAGTTGAGGAAGTCTCCAGGGAAGGTGTCCACAGGGTGTCCAGATCAAACCATGGTGTTGTACACCTGTAGGGGGGCGGTGAAGCCTGCCTCTCTCATCAACTGTCTACCAATAGTGTGCCTCCAGGGAAACAGTGAGGCAGGTGCTGTGGTTGCACACCCCTATGTTGGCCAATCCAGTGAGAGGTTTGTTCAGCTGAGGGGAGGGGTGAAAACCTATGACACTATAAAACCCCTCAAGCTGTGTTCACTTTGCTTCAGTGTTCCAGAGCTTTGGTTCCTGTGTGCTCTAAGCTTCCAGTGTTCAGTGCCTCCTTCCTTGCTTTGCTACAGACCCTTTGCTGGATTTCCCATTGCCTGACCTTCTGCTTGCCTTCTGGACTTCCCTGCTTGCCTGTTTCCTGACCTTGGCTAGTTTTACCGATTCTGCCTGATTGCCGCCTGCCTTGATCTTCTGGACTGTTCCTGACTACGCTTTGCTTAACCCTTGCACTCCCGTGCTGTCATTCCTGCCTAGGTGTTCTACCTGTATCCCTCCGTGGATCACCTGGTAAGGATGTCTGGCAAGATATAGCATTCCCTGCTCCTACGCTCCAACCATAACAAGCCTGACACGCCCATTTTCCAACTGGGCTCAGTAGCGCTCCCAAACCCTGACAAACCTATGCATATGGGGTAATGCCGTACTGAGAAGAAGGAGCTGAACAATGCATTTTTAAAAATCTTCACCTATCATGTGCTTGAAATTCACATCAAAATTGAAACCTAAGTGTGAAAAAACGCTGACATTTTTACTTACATCAAGATTTACGAGGGATTGGTGGTAAAATGGCTGCATAACAAATTTGAAAACATGCCTAAAATGAAAGCCTGGGGTGTCTTTCCAAAAATATACACTTTTTTCGGGGGAAATTTAAAAGTGGAGCATTGGTACACAGCCCCAAATGACACATGGCACCAGTGATGCAAGCTGTGAACATTCAAAGTGTGAAACTGGAAAAGCACATGTTCCAATTTGGGCCCCGTAGCTCCCCCAAACCTTGAGAAACCTATGAATATGGGGTATTGCCAAACTCAGACAAAATGCATTTTTTTTTTTTTTAAATGTTCAACTATCCCGTGCTTGATATCAACAGTAATATTAAAATGTAAGTGTGAAAACTGCAAAAAAACAAAATATTACCACAATTTTGAAAAATATTTCTGGAAAAATAACTGCATACGAAACTCCAAAATTCTCCTGGTTATTTACCTTATGTTGTCTAGTTTTCAGAAGCATATACCTTTGTGGGACATTTTTGGTTCTGACACCATCAACTAAGCTAGGATGCTCACATGCCAATTGTTGAAAAATTACAAGTTGGAAATAATGGTGTCCATCTTGTAATATTTACCTTGTAAATGTGAGAAAGGTATTGAAATACTAGGCATATGGGATACTCTTATATTCAGGAGAAGCAAATGAATATATTTAGGGGTATTTTTTTGTAATGAACTAATAGTATGGAAATCCTGACAGGAAAATGTAAGCAAAATGTTGTTTTTTTTAAAATGTTTCCTCTTTTTTTCTATGTTAATCAAATTAAACAATGAGGTATTCATATAATTGTGGTATCAAAAGAAAGCCATACTTGTGCTTAAAAAAAACAGTATATATATTTTTGTGTGGGTGCACAAAAGGAATTAAAGAGAAAATATGGTTGAACAAAGACATAATCAAAAAAGTCAAAATTGCTCCGGTCCTTAAGTGAAATCCACCTCAGGTTTTCCCAGTCCTTAAGGGATTCAATTGGAATTTATACTAGATCTCGGTATTCTTTTTAAAATGTCAGCCCATTCCTCATCCTTCAGCACCCGGCCAACCATATCCTCCCATCTATTCATGCAATTCATTCTTAATTCTTGTGAAATTAGAATTTTGTATATAAATGAAACTGATTTACCTCTGTTACCCAATGTCTTGTAAAGTGATCGAATGGGAATAAAGGGAATTTGATATAGTTACCCCAATATTCTAAACACCCCACACACACACACCTACACACGCACACCCACACACCTACACCTACCTACCTCTGTGCTCAGAGGCCTGATATGAAAGGGGAAGGTGGGAGGAGAGAGGAGACAAAAGGAAGCATAATGGTGTTAACCCCTTTGAATGCCAGAGAGTAGGTACTCAAAGGGTTAACCAGCTGTCTTATAGTTGGTGTGCGCCCCAGTTGTGCAGCCCCACAAAGTGGCAGGAATTGGAGAAGAATGAGTCAGACAAATGAAGGGGGAGCGGATGGCAGCCGGTGCTGGAGGAAGCAGGGAAAGAAGGGGTTGGAGAAGGCAGGCGAAGCACTGGGAGCGGAGGGGGAGGTGGTAGGAGCCACCGGGACAGCACTCCAAAGCTTACTGGGTGATGCTGGGTACCCCCAGTGCTGTGAGTGAGAAGTAGGAACCCTGGGCAGTGGGGTAAAGGTACGCAGCGATGTGAGAGTTAATTGTACATTCACGCTTAACCCTTTGAGTGCCACACAGGTGTCAAACGGGACGCATGCATTGGCCATTTATGCGGCACTGAAAAGGTTAAGTGTCAACATACAAGTATCGTGTTACATGTGATATGTCTCTTATTTTTCTTGGGGGTGGCCAGGAGAGAGGCTTCCATGGGGAGGGGGTTTGGCAGATGCTGGTCCAGGGGGGGTAGGGTCCAGGGTAGCAAAGCACTGTATTGATGAAAGGGTTAAAAACTCTCACTAACCCTTGATGCCGAGCCGAAGTCCAAGTTGTGGTCACATTCTGTAGTTTAGCCAAGAGGCAGATCACTGGGTCCCCTGCCAGCCAGAGGGATAGGGGACGCTGCTCACGCGGCTAAGAGGCAGGGGCTATATAGCGGTAGCAGAAGGCTGGGCGGATGTGTCTCCCTGACCAGGAGATATGATTCCAAGATCGGCATAAATCACCCTTGCGGCCAAGAGTGAAAGCCGCTTATAAGGTAGGGTGCACTGTGCTGGTCGAGGCCAGAGCACTGTAGTACAGCAATCCCGGTAGGCCCCAGGATCTCCCCACCATGGAGTGACTCTACTCACCTGTATGTTCCATGGAGTGGTGGGAGAGCATACGAGGCACAGATGGCTGCAAGGGACACTGAAGGAGGCAGGATGGAGGCAGATATCGCCAGAGCCTTAACGCCATATATTCTGTCCTTAAAGGGATAGTAATGTTTCATAACAAAAGCGGCTCTAATTAATCATCATAGTATTTGGACTTTGGAGAGTGTTATTTCAATTCTGTCAGAGTTGTAGTTCAAGAGTAATTTAATGACAAAGTATCCCCCTCCCGCCCCTTTTACTGATGTAACACTGCTCAGCCAGAGCAGAAGGGAGGTGCCCAGGTAGACTGCAGAGAGGGACAATCTTCAATTAAGATAAGGGAAAAACCTGAAAAACTTGTCAAGGGGGGCAGGGATTTCATTGTTCTCAAAGGAAGAAGATTGTCCCCTTCTGTTATCTGTCTGGTCTATGGACTGGATTCCACATCTGAGAAGAGATGGCTTACACTAGGTAAAAGGGGCGGGAGGGGAAACTTCACTTGTGAATATCTCTCAAACCAGAAAAGGTTTGAGAGATAAGACTTATATCGTTCTTCATGTTTTTTTAATGCCTACAAAATAAAATAAAGATAAAACAAAGTATTACTATCCCTTTAAGCATTCCAGTCTTTAAAATATGCATAATAACGCCATATTTATAAAACTGCCTTTAATCATTGTTAAATCAGACCTAGCATTATATCCGCTCGCCTTGCCATAAGGACTGTTCCGTAAAAGGCAAGAAAAACGTTTTTTTATAAATCTCCCTCACAGTTTCTAACACAATCCGCAAATAACCGTGTATACACAATGCTGTAATAAAAATAACTAGCTAAATGGAGAATTGTGTTTTAACCATTATATACCCACAGCTTAGTTTATTGATTATCAATGAGTACACATGATAAAATTATACATATTTAGTATTTTTGTACTCAGGAGGTTCGTGAATTGAAATTTTGGCTACCAACATAAATGTGTTTGATATATAGTTTATAATAGTGGCAAAACATTTTACTTTTTTTGCTTTTTTTTTTTTTACAATTCTTTTTATATTTATAACATCATACCTTGTTGAACAATGCAAAATGTAGTTTTGATGATAAACCATGGAAAAGCAGTATTTGTTCTGAAATAACTTTATCTAGTTTTCCATATATAACTAGAAAGTTACCACTGGAAATCATGTCTAAACAGATGACAAGCACAACTGGTGAAAATGTGTCTGGCCAGCAAGGTACAGTAAATTCCCCAAGACCCTGGCATTGAAATGGTTAATGAGACTGCAGGATCCGTAGTCTCAAACAAAACAGAACTATGATTCTTGTAGTGGAGACAGGAAGTAGAACTCTGGTAACATTATAGAACTCTGTGGGTGAAATGGCACTGTGACATCACAGTGTTCCATACTGATGCCGGCTTGGAGAATGTGAATATAAGGCAGTGCGTCAACTATCAATAATCATTTAGTTTATCCAATTGGTAGAGTGCAATGGCTTGTCCAGTGACTGCAAAGATGTGGTGGATATACGTCATTATATTTCTGGTCTCAAAATCAGCACCTGGAGACTTCAGACCTGTATCAGAACAGTTTCGATTGAACCCTGTGGTGGAGGAGCTTCCAGCAGCTTCTCATGAAAATGAGATCTTGAGAGAAGGCGAGGATAAAGAATCTTATATGAGGAATCACATTATACTGGTCAGTGTGATAAGTGCGATTTACATGTTATTACTTGTTTCTCTCGCTCTGACTATATTTTTTACATATTGCTGTAAGCCCTGTGCCATAGATAAAAGCCAGGCTGATCATCATTATGTAGCTTTGCCAGCCTTTTTTGATAACGGGGACCATGTAGTAGAATATGCACAGAAGGAAGTCCCTGTAAAGGTTGAAACTCAGAAGGATTCATACACAGAGCAGAAACCAGCCTCTGTAGATATCGGTACCCAGACTGAACCAGAGGCTGCAGACATCGATATCCCGGTTGCTAATTACAAAGAGCAGGAACCGGCACCTACAAATACGGTGATTGAAATATGTGAAGAGGAGAAAGAAATCCATACAGAAGACATGGTGATCAAGGACTGTACTGACAATGGAAAGCGCAAGAAGAAACGCACTTTTAAAAACATTCTGAAACTTGTTATTCAGAAAAAGGACAAATCTGACAAACCTGACCAATCAGACCTAAGCCGCCTGCCATGAAGACCCCCATTTCTGCTATAAAGGAGAGCTGTAGAAATGAATGGGCAGGACGCAGCAGAGAAGCGCAAACCGACTAACGTTTGTAAAGAACAACAATCAAATAAACAATAACACCAAATGAGAAATGCTTTTCACTGTTATTTTTATGTGTAGAGGGATTTTTATGGTCCTGACTTAACCCTTTGGATGCTAGAGGCTTCTCGAACACTTTGTGAAGCAATGTGTTGCAGGAGCGTCTAGTACAGCGGTTCTCAACCTCTCTAGTGCCACGACCCTTTGATAAAATTTCCCAAGTTGTGGCGACCCCTAACAGTAAAATGATTTTCGTTGCTCCTTCATCGCTGTAATTTTGCTACTGTTATGAATCGAAATATAAATATCTGATGGTTTTAGGCGACCCCTGGCAAATCGTCATTCGACCCCCAAAGGGGTCCCGACCCACAGGTTGAGAACCACTGATCTAGTACCAGGACAGGCAGCCTGTGGCCCTCCAGCTGCCGAGGACTATAGTTTTGCCCATTGCATATAGCCTATAGCATATTGTGTTTTGCCCACTGAGTATGTAGATGTTCTTATTGCAATAGAAACATAGAATGTGACAGCAGATAAGAACCATTCGGCCCATCTAGTCGCCCATTTTCTTACTGTAAAAACCTCAAACCTTATTAGGTCCCTGGTCTTTTCTTAAGTTAAGGACAGCCTTATGACTATCCCACGCATGCTTACATTCTGTCACTGTATTAACCTCTACCACTTCTGCTGGTAGGCTATTCCACTTATCTACTACCCTCTCAGTGAAGAAAAACTTTCTTACATTAAATCTAAACCTGTGTCCCTCTAGTTTTATGACTATAGCCTCTTGTCCTAACAGTTTCCCTCCTTTGAAAACAGTTGAGAACCACTGGACTGGATGGAGGGGTCTATACAGCTCTGTGCCTCCAGTCTAATCTATTATTTCCAGCACACAGAGAACTCAGCGCTCTGTGTACTGTATACATTTTATCATTGGTGGTAATAGCTTCATAGCTTTTTATGCTGCAGGCATAGTGTTATCCCTTTTAGTGTCACAGTGGTATGCAGTGCATTGTTTTGCAATGCGTTGCATTCCCCCTAGCATTCAAAAGGTTACATTTCAACACAATCCCTGCTTTCACTGTCCCTGACAGAGAGCTACCTGCAAGCAAGAGATACAGGAATGTCATTGTCAGGGGTTTAAAAATTGTAAAAATAGGTTTAAAGGGTTAGTAATGTCCAATTCAAATAATGTAATATTGTAGATACTAAATAAATAAATTAACTGGTGCAAGTCACATTTATTATTTGAGAGATATAGGGTTTTAAAGTCCCTCCTCTTTCACATCAACAGTAAAGCTGACAGAAGGAGCTCCTGGCCCTGGGACCGGCAGGTGGCTCTTCAGCAGAGCCGGAATATCGCTATCTAAAAAGAAATACTTCATCGGAACGGTCTACAAAGTGTGCTTGCAAACCAGGCATACTTTGTAGACCCTTCCAATTAAGTATTTAGTTTTAGACTGCGGTATTTCGACTCTGCTGAAGAGCCGCTGTGGATGGCACAACTCAAATCTCCTGTCAGCTTTACAGCTGACGTCATTGAAAGGGGAGGGAGGGGGAACTTTATCATCGTATATCTCTCAAACCATAAATGTTTGAGAGACAGGACATGCACCAGTTAATTTATTTTTTTAATATCTGCAATATTACATGTTATTTAAATCGGACATTACTAACCCTTTAACTCCTTAGTGACTAGCCACGCGCACACGCGGCCGTCACTTAACGCCCGGCTAGGAAATTTTTTCGCTAAAGTAATTTGTTGTTCCCGAACGGCGTGCAGCCGCCAGTTTCTGCGGGACGTACATGTACGTCCATTGTCGGGAAGGGGTTAAGATGAAAATAATGTATAAGTAGAATGACTTAACGTATTAAGTAGTTGCAGAATGTACAAATTTAAAAACTAAGTTTACTCTCATGTCTTAATCGATCAGCCTATCTGGCCGTACTGGACCTTACTGGACACTCTGAGTTTATTTGCTCATGTGACAGCCAGGTTACACCTGAGAATTGGAGGCACAGCCCCCAGAAAAGTTGTGTTTTCTCACCCAGTTCTAAATAAATGGGGTCCCCGCCCCCCATCATAACCCTTGTGCACCCCTCTTTATTACTGTATTGATCTGACAGCACAGAGCTGAGTCTCTGAGAGGCCGCAGAGCTGGAGAAACAGCTATTAACCCTTTGAGTGCCAGAGAGCGTTGGATACCTCTCTGACACTCAAAGGGTTAAGACTGATATAGAGTGCCGAGCGAAGTGAGCTTACACACATAACATTTCCCATTCATTTAACACTTTGTGCACCAGAGGGGTGTACAACTCATTGCTTTGCACTGTGTTGAGAACTCCTCTGGAGATTAAAAGATTTCATTGGGCTTTTAACCCCTTGAATTTTAGAACGACCTCCAGACTCTCTGGTCTCCAAGCAGTCAATAGTGTAATCTATGTTTCTATATAAAAGGGAATTTTGGTGATATTTATTCACCCTGAATGGTGCAGTTTGTTTGCTCCCACAATTCTTTTTATCGAGAAGTCTCACTTTTTTAAGGGTAGGGATGCCTTTTAATGGACAAACATACAGATTATACAAGTCAGCCTACATCTGGTGCCCTGCAGATCACCGACGTCTCTATCTCAGACATTACTGCTGCCTCCAAGCATTAACACTGGCAGGTCTACAATGTGTGCCTGGCTTGCAAGTACACATTGTAGACCATTCCGATGAAGTAATTATAGTTAGATATCCCGATGTCAGCGCTCCTGTAGAGCCGCCGTCTGGTCCCGGAAGCAGGATCTCATGACGTCTGCTATACAGTGGACACATGTGAAGGGGGAGGGAGCGGAGGGCTCTATTTACTTACATCTCTCAAACCATAACGGTTTGAGAGATGGGAATGAGGGCGTTAAGTATGTTTTTATTATTCCTATCATTTGACTTACAGTTTTTCTTGGGGTTTACTGTCCCTTTAAGTAGGTTTGTGTACTTTTCTTGCTTGTATTTAAAAAAACAAAAAAACTGTCAGCATCTGTCATGTCCTCCTCCATGGACAGGACATCCAGGACAGGTTGAAAATCTTATCTCTTGAAAAAAAAAATGCAAGGGTAAAATTCATAGGGGCCATTAGAGTTTTTGGTCCATAGTAAGGTAAGAGGGGGGCTTGTCTTAGTAGCTGTTACTTCTCCTTTAAAGACCCAGCTTGGGGCATGTAATACGTATCTGGCCCTTGGGTCTGGTTGGCTGTACACACAGAACAGAGCAGCTTTATTGAGAAAATCCAATTGCTGGCTTTCTCTGCAGGAAGTATGATACACTGTATGACGCTTGCAGTTTGATGTAAAAAGTATAATTAGTGTAGAGTGTAACGGATCTTATCCGTTACTTGGGCCCTTGTCTGGACCTCGAACGTTTTACCTAAAGACTATGGCTCCTTGGCCTCCTTTGACCTCAGATGGGGGGTTTACTATATTTATGTTAAAAGATTTATGTTTTATGTATTGTCAAACATTGTATGTGTTTAATTGTACTTGTCCCTAGGATGTGTATTGTAGCCACTCCAGCCATTTGACTATGTGTACTGTAGCAGGACCTCCTGCTGGGTGTTAATCAAGTCATTGTATTGAGAACTGTCCTGAGACTCCCTGCTGTGTGTTAATCCATTCACGCCCCTCAAGTTATTGTTCAATCAAACCCTTTTGTATCTGAAATGTAATCATGTCTGAGTTATTGTATCTGTTAAGACCATCTGCTGCTGGCCTTTTGTCTGATGTGTTATGATTTAATCATGTTCCCTAATGTATCAGGTTTCCCCATGTGATCCAATGTACACTACTGTGTATAAATATCTGTGGCCTTTGCCAATAAAATGAGTTATGTTTGGAGTGAACAAGGAGTCCTGGAGTCTTGTGTTGCTTAAGGTCTAAAGTATCCACTCTGATACCCATCTGCTCCAAGTATCCTGAAACGTCGACCGCCTGCTGCCAGTTTCCTGCGACCTAACTTCGTGGACTGTCAGGCGGCGACGTGGACTCTTCCATGCTTCCATGTTTCCAGTGACCGTCCATACTTCAACCGGTGCATCTGTCGGCGCTTATCTTGCGTCAAGAAGGAGAGACCCAGGAACGACAGCGGAAGGTGGCGCGGTCCCTTCTCAGCTTCAGTTACATAGAGTCAGTACAGTAGAGAGCCAGAAGGATAGATTGTTTGTGTGTTTATACATACATACAGTGCGTTTTAGGCCATGTGAATGCATTTTGAACAGAGATGTGATCCGTGAGTCAAAATAATTGCTCACCCTTGCTCTAACCCCACCTCCACATACAAAATAACCTATCACAAACTACCAAACATTTTACAGCTCTTCCTCCTAGGAATTTACATTTAGAAAGTGCTTTACCAGGAAGAATACATTGTTTTTAAATACACTGAAGCATTTATTTTTTGGGATTTTAGAATTGGAGAATATCTGATTTTTTGGGTACGTTATTCCAGGCTTTCAGAGTTCGGAAGGAGAAGGAAGATGGACCGGGTTTTTGTAATGTGGAATAGTCAGTGAGTTGTTAGCAGTGGAGGTTATAGTTAGTATAGAGATCTGGAGTGACCATACTGCTCAGGTAGTGTGGAATAGTCAGTGAGTTGTTAGTAGTGGAGGTTATAGTTGGTATGGAGAGCTGTAGTGATCATACTGCTCAGGTAGTGTGGAATAGTCAGTGAGCTGTTAGCAGTGGAGGTTATAGTTAGTATAGAGATCTGGAGTGACCATACTGCTCAGGTAGTGTGGAATAGTCAGTGAGTTGTTAGTAGTGGAGGTTATAGTTGGTATGGAGAGCTGTAGTGTCCATACTGCTCAGGTAGTGTGGAATAGTCAGTGAGTTGTTAGCAGTGGAGGTTATAGTTAGTATGGAGATCTGGAGTGATCATACTGCTCAGGTAGTGTGGAATAGTCAGTGAGTTGTTAGTAGTGGAGGTTATAGTTAGTATGCAGATCTGGAGTGATCATACTGCTCAGGTAGTGTGGAATATTCAGTGAGTTGTTAGCAGTGGAGTGTAGGTTATAGTTAGTATGGAGATCTGGAGTGATCATACTGCTCAGGTAGTGTGGAATAGTCAGTGAGTTGTTAGCAGTGGAGGTTATAGTTAGAATGGAGATCTGGAGTGATCATACTGCTCAGGTAGTGTGGAATAGTCAGTGAGTTGTTAGCTGTGGAGCGGAGGTTATAGTTAGTATGGAGATCTGGAGTGATCATACTACTCGGGTAGTGTGGGATAGTCAGTGAGTTGTTAGCAGTGGAGTGGAGGTTATAGTTAGTATGGACATCTGGAGTGATAATACTGCTCAGGTAGTGTGGAATAGTCAGTGAGTTGTTAGCAGTGGAGGTTATAGTTAGTATGGAGATCTGGAGTGATCATACTAATCAGGTAGTGTGGAAAAGTCAGTGAGTTGTTAGCAGTGGAGGTTATAGTTAGTATGGAGATCTGGAGTGACCATACTGCTCAGGTAGTGTGGAATAGTCAGTGAGTTAACAGTGGAGGTTATAGTTAGTATGGAGATCTGGAGTGACCATACTACTCAGGTAGTGTGGAATAGTCAGTGAGTTCTTAGTAGTGGAGCGGAGGTTATAGTTAGCATGGAGATCTGGAGTGATAATACTGCTCAGGTAGTGTGGAATAGTCAGTGAGATGTTAGCAGTGGAGCGGAAGTTATAGTTAGTATGGAGATCTGGAATGATCATACTACTCAGGTAGTGTGGAATAGTAAGTGAGTTGTTAGCAGTAGAGTGGAAGTTATAGTTAGTATGGAGATCTGGAGTGATCATATTGCTCAAGTAGTGTGGAATAGTCAGTGAGTTATTAGTAGTGGAGGTTATAGTTAGTATAGAGATCTGTAGTGATCATACTGCTCAGGTAATGTGGAATAGTCAGTGAGTTGTTAGTAGTGGAGGTTATAGTTGGTATGGAGATCTGGAGAGACCATACTGCTCAGGTAGTGTGGAATAGTCAGTGAGTTGTTAGCAGTAGAGTGGATGTTGTAGTTAGTATGGAGATCTGATGTGATCATACTGCTTAGGTAGTGTGGAATAGTCAGCAAGTTGTTAAGAGTGGAGCGGAGGTTATAGTTAGTATGGAGATCTGGAGGGAGCATACTGCTCAGGTAGTGTGGAATAGTCAGTGAGTTGTTAGTAGTGGAGGTTATAGTTAGTATGGAGATCTGGAGTGATCATATTGCCCAGGTAGTGTGGAATATTCAGTGAGTTGTTAGCAGTGGAGTGTAGGTTATAGTTAGTATGGAGATCTGGAGTGATCATACTGCTCAGGTAGTGTGGAATAGTCAGTGAGTTGTTAGCAGTGGAGGTTATAGTTAGAATGGAGATCTGGAGTGATCATACTGCTCAGGTAGTGTGGAATAGTCAGTGAGTTGTTAGCTGTGGAGCGGAGGTTATAGTTAGTATGGAGATCTGGAGTGATCATACTGCTCAGGTAGTGTGGAATACACAGTGAGTTGTTAGCAGTGGAGATTATAGTTAATATGGAGATCTGGAGTGACCATACTGCTCAGGTAGTGTGGAATAGTCAGTGAGTTGTTAGCAGTGGAGCGGAAGTTATAGTTAGTATGGAGATCTGGAGTGATCATATTGCCCAGGTAGTGTGGAATAGTCAGTGAGTTATTAGTAGTGGAGGTTATAGTTAGTATGGAGATCTGGAGTGATCATACTGCTCAGGTAGTGTGGAATAGTCAGTGAGTTGTTAGCAGTGGAGGTTATAGTTTGTATGGAGATCTGGAGTGATCATACTGCTCAGGTAATGTGGAATATCCAGTGAGTTGTTAGTAGTGGAGGTTATAGTTAGTATGGAGATCTGGAGTGACCATACTGCTCAGGTAGTGTGGAATAGTCAGTGAGTTGTTAGCAGTGGAGTGGAGGTTATAGTTAGTGTGGAAAGCTGGTGTGATAATACTGGTCAGCTAGTGTGGAATAGTCAGTGAGTTGTTAGTTCATTGTTTTCATAGAAACAAGATTGTCCCCTGCTGTTATCTGTCTGGTCTATGGACTGCATTCCACATCTGAGAAGAGATGGCTTACACTACGTAAAAGGGGCAGGAGGGGAAACTTTGCTTGTGAATATCTCTCAAACCATAAAGGTTTGAGAGATAAGACTTATATCATTCTTCATGTTTTTTTTTAATGCCTACAAAATAAAATAAAGATAAAACAAAGTATTACTATCCCTTTAAGCAGTCCAGTCTTTAAAATATGCATAATAACGCCATATTTATAAAACTGCCTTTAATCATTGTTAAATCAGACCTAGCATTATATCCGCTCGCCTTGCCATAAGGACTGTTCCGTAAAAGGCAAGAAAAACGTTTTTTTATAAATCTCCCTCATATTTTCTAACACAATCAGCAAATAACCGTGTATACACAATGCTGTAATAAAAATAACCAGCTAAATGGAGAATTGTGTTTTAACCATTATATACCCACAGCTTAGTTTATTGATTATCAATGAGTACCCATGATAAAATTATACATATTTAGTATTTTTGTACTCAGGAGGTTCGTGAATTGAAATTGTGGCTACCAACATAAATGTGTTTGATATATAGTTTATAATAGTGGCAAAACATTTTACTTTTTTTTTTTTTACAATTCTTTTGATATTTATGACATCATACCTTGTTGAACAATGCAAAATTTAGTTTTGATGATGAACCATGGAAAAGCAGTATTTGTTCTGAAATAACTTTATCTAGTTTTACATATATAACTAGAAAGTTAGCACTGGAAATCATGTCTAAACAGATGACAAGCACAACTGGTGAAAATGTGTCTGGCCAGCAAAGGTACAGTAAATTCCCCAAGACCCTGGCATTGAAATGGTTAATGAGACTGCAGGATCCGTAGTCTCAAACAGTCTCAAAACAGAACTATGATTCTTGTAGTGGAGACAGGAAGTAGAACTCTGGTAACATTATAGAACTCTGTGGGTGAAATGGCACTGTGACATCACAGTGTTCCATACTGATGCCGGCTTGGAGAATGTGATAAAAGGCAGTGCGTCAAGTATCAATAATCATTTAGTTTATCCAATTGGTAGAGTGCAATGGCTTGTCCAGTGACTGCAAAGATGTGGTGGATATACGTCATTATATTTCTGGTCTCAAAATCAGCACCTGGAGACTTCAGACCTGTATCAGAACAGTTTCGATTTAACCCTGTGGTGGAGGAGCTTCCAGCAGCTTCTCATGAAAATGAGATCTTGAGAGAAGGCGAGGATAAAGAATCTTATATGAGGAATCACATTGTACTGGTCAGTGTGATAAGTGCGATTTACATGTTATTACTTCTTTCTCTCGCTCTGACTATATTTTTTACATATTGCTGTAAGCCCTGTGCCATAGATAAAAGCCAGGCTGATCATCATTATGTAGCTTTGCCAGCCTTTTTTGATAGCGGGGACCATGTAGTAGAATATGCACAGAAGGAAGTCCCTGTAAAGGTTGAAACTCAGAAGGATTCATACACAGAGCAGAAACCAGCCTCTGTAGATATCGGTACCCAGACTGAACCAGAGGCTGCAGACATCGATATCCCGGTTGCTAATTACAAAGAGCAGGAACCGGCACCTACAAATACGGTGATTGAAATATGTGAAGAGGAGAAAGAAATCCATACAGAAGACACGGTGATCAAGGACTGTACTGACAATGGAAAGCGCAAGAAGAAACGCACTTTTAAAAACATTCTGAAACTTGTTATTCAGAAAAAGGACAAATCTGACAAACCTGACCAATCAGACCTAAGCCGTCTGCCATGAAGACCCCCATTTCTGCTATAAAGGAGAGCTGTAGAAATGAATGGGCAGGACGCAGCAGAGAAGCGCAAACCGACTAACGTTTGTAAAGAACAACAATCAAATAAACATTAACTCCAAATGAGAAATGCTTTTCACAGTTATTTTTATGTGTAGAGGGATTTTTATGGTCCTGACTTAACCCTTTGGATGCTAGAGGCTTCTCGAACACTTTGTGAAGCAATGTGTTGCAGGAGCGACTAGTACAGCGGTTCTCAACCTTTCTAGTGCCGCGACCCTTTGATAACATTTCCCAAGTTGTGGCGACCCCTAACAGTAACATTATTTTCGTTGCTCCTTCATCGCTGTAATTTTGTTACTGTTATGAATCGAAATATAAATATCTGATGGTTTTAGGCGACCCCTGGCAAATCGTCATTCGACCCCCAAAGGGGTCCCGACCCACAGGTTGAGAACCACTGATCTAGTACCAGGACAGGCAGCCTGTGGCCCTCCAGCTGGCGAGGACTATAGTTTTGCCCATTGCATATAGCCTATAGCATATTGTGTTTTGCCCACTGAGTATGTAGATGTTCTTATTGCATATAGAAACATAGAATGTGACAGCAGATAAGAACCATTCGGCCCATCTAGTCGCCCATTTTCCTACTGTAAAAACCTCAATCCTTATTAGGTCCCTGGTCTTTTCTTAAGTTAAGGACAGCCTTATGACTATCCCACGCATGCTTACATTCTATCACTGTATTAACCTCTACCACTTCTGCTGGTAGGCTATTCCACTTATCTACTACCCTCTCAGTGAAGAAAACTTTCTTACATTACATCTAAACCTGTGTCCCTCTAGTTTTATGACTATAGCCTCTTGTCCTAACAGTTTTCCTCCTTTGAAAACTGTTGAGAACCACTGGACTGGATGGACGGGTCTATACAGCTCTGTGCCTCCAGTCTAATCTATTATTTCCAGCACACAGAGAACTCAGCGCTCTGTGTACTGTATACAGTTTATCATTGGTGGTAATAGCTTCATAGCTTTTTATGCTGCAGGCATAGTGTTATCCCTTTTAGTGTCACAGTGGTATGCAGTGCATTGCTTTGCAATGCGTTGCATTCCCCCTAGCATTCAAAAGGTTACATTTGAAAACAATCCCTGCTTTCACTGTCCCTGACAGAGAGCTACCTGCAAGCAAGAGATACAGGAATGTCAGTGTCAGGGGTTTAAAAATTGTAAAAATAGGTTTAAAGGGTTAGTAATGTCCAATTCAAATAATATAATAATATTAGATACTAAATAAATAAATTAACTGGTGCAAGTCCCATTTATTATTTGAGAGATATAGGGTTTTAAAGTCCCTCCTCTTTCACATCAACAGTAAATCTGACAGAAGGAGCTCCTGGCCCTGGGACCGGCAGGCGGCTCTTCAGCAGAGCCGGAATATCGCTATCTAAAAAGAAATACTTCATCGGAACGGTCTACAAAGTGTGCTTGCAAACCAGGCATACTTTGTAGACCGTTCCAATTAAGTATTTAATTTTAGACTGCGGTATTTTGACTCTACTGAAGAGCCGCCGTGGGTGTCACGACTCAAATCTCCTGTCAGCTTTATAGCTGACGTCAGTGAAAGGGGAGGGAGGGGGAACTTTATCATCGTATATCTCTCAAACCATAAATGTTTGAGAGACGGGACTTGCACCAGTTAATTTATTTTTTTAATATCTGCAATATTACATGTTATTTAAATCGGACATTACTAACCCTTTAACTCCTTAGTGACTAGCCACGCGCACACGCGGCCGTCACTTAACGCCCGGCTAGGAAATTTTTTCGGTAAAGTAATTTGTTGTTCCCGAACGGCGTGCAGCCGCCAGTTTCTGCGGGACGTACATGTACGTCCATTGTCGGGATGGGGTTAAGATGAAAAAAATGTATAAGTAGACTGACTTAACATATTAAGTAGTTGCAGAATGTACAAATTTAAAAACTAAGTTTACTCTCGTGTCTTAATCAATCAGCCTATCTGGCCGTACTGGACCTTACTGGACACTCTGAGTTTATTTGCTCATGTGACAACCAGGTTACACCTGAGAATTGGAGGCACAGCCCCCAGAAAAGTTGTGTTTTCTCACCCAGTTCTAAATAAATGGGGTCCCCGCCCCCCATCATAACCCTTGTGCACCCCTCTTTATTACTGTATTGATCTGACAGCACAGAGCTGAGTCTCTGAGAGGCCGCAGAGCTGGAGAAACAGCTATTAACCCTTTGCGTGCCAGAGAGCGTTGGATACCTCTCTGACACTCAAAGGGTTAAGACTGATATAGAGTGCCGAGCAAAGTGAGCTTATACACATAACATTTCCCATTCATTTAACACTTTGTGCGCAGAGGGTTGTACAACGCATTGCTTTGCACTGTGTTGAGAACTCCTCTGGAGATTAAAAGATTTCATTGGGCTTTTAACCCCTTGAATTTTAGAACGACCTCCAGACTCTCTAGTCTCCAAGCAGTCAATAGTGTAATCTATGTTTCTATATAAAAGGGAATTTTGGTAATATTTATTCACCCTGTATGGTGCAGTTGGTTTGCTACCACAATTGTTTTTATCCAGAAGTCTCACTTTTTCAAGGGTAGGGATGCCTTTTCATGGACCAACATATAGATTATACAAGTCAGCCTACATCTGGTGCCCTGCAGATCACCGACGTCTCTATCTCAGACATTACTGCTGCCTCCAAACATCAACACTGGCAGGTCTACAATGTGTGCCTGGCATGCAAGTACACATTGTAGACCAGTGGTTCTCAACCTCTCCAGTGCCACGACCCTTTGATAAAATTTTCCAATTTGTGGCGACCCCTAACAGTAAAATGATTTTCGTTGCTCCTTCATCGCTGTAATTTTGCTACTGTTATGAATCGAAATATAAATATCTGATGGTTTTAGGCGACCCCTGGCAAATCGTCATTCGACCCCCAAAGGGGTCCCGACCCACAGGTTGATAACCACTGATCTAGTACCAGGACAGGCAGCCTGTGGCCCTCCAGCTGCCGAGGACTATAGTTTTGCCCATTGCATATAGCCTATAGCATATTGTGTTTTGCCCACTGAGTATGTAGATGTTCTTATTGCATATAGAAACATAGAATCTGACGGCAGATAAGAACCATTCAGCCCATCTAGTCGCCCATTTTACTACTGTAAAAACCTCAAACCTTATTAGGTCCCTGGTCTTTTCTTAAGTTAAGGACAGCCTTATACCTATCCCACGCATGCTTACATTCTGTCACTGTATTAACCTCTACCACTTCTGCTGGAAGGCTACTCCACTTATCTACTACCCTCTCATTGAAGTAAAACTTTCTTACATTACATCTAAACCTGTGTCCCTCTAGTTTTATGACTATAGCCTCTTGACCTAACAGTTTTACTCCTGATATATACTTCCCTCCTGAACTTTGTTGAATCCCTTCATGTATTTGAATGTATCTATCATATCCCCAAGCTATACATGTTCAGATCCTTTAGTCTATCCTGATACTTCTTTTCCTGTAAACCAGTCACCATTTTAGTAGCCCTTCTCTGAATTCTCTCTAGAGTATCTATATCCTTCTGGAGATGGGGTCTCCAGTACTGTACACAATACTCTAGGTGAGGTCTAACTAGAGATCTGAAGAGTGGCATGACCACTTCCCTTTTTCGGCTACTAATGCCCCTAGCCTGTGGCACTGCTAGGCGCAATTGCAGGGAGTTGCACAAAAAACTTGCAGATGCCAAACTAAAAACTGGGATGTCCTTATCTTTGTGCCAACAGGAGCTGCTGGCAGTTAAGTTTAAAGGTATAGTAATACTTCGTTTTAATTTTATTTTGTAGGCATTAAACAAATATAAAGAATGATATAAGTCTTATCTCTCAAACCGTTATGGTTTGAGAGATATTCACAAGCAAAGTTTCTCCTCCCGCCCCTTTTACCTAGTGTAAGCCATCTCTTCTTAGATGTTTAATCCAGTCCATAGACCAGACAGATAACAGAAGGGGACAATCTTCTTCCTATGAGAACAATGAAAGCCCTGCCCCACTTGACAAGTTTTTCAGGTTTTCCCCTTATCTTAATTGAAGATTGTCCCTCTCCGCAGTCTACCTGGGCAGCTCCCTTCTGATCTGGCTGAGCAGTGTTACATCAGTAAAAGGGGCGGGAGGGGGATACTTTGTCATTGAATTACTCTTGATCTACAACTCTGACAGAATTGATATAACACTCTCCAAAGTCCAAATACTATGATGATTAATTAGAGCTGCTTTTATTATGAAACATTACTATCCCTTTAAGGACAAAAAAGATGTCTATATGCTGGCCACCAAGCACGAGGACAGAACTGTGGCAGTCACTGTTCGTGGCAGGAGAGGGGTACTGAGAAAGTCAGTCTGCATCGGGGACTATAACAAGAACATGGGGGGAGTTGATCTGTGTGATCAACTAATGCAGCCATACCTCGCTATAAGAAAGTGTAGGGCATGGTACAAAAAAGGTGCCATCTCTATGATGCAGACTGCAGTACACAATTCATTTATACTTTTCAAACTGGCAAACCCTAATCCAAAATGTAGTTTTTCACAGTATCAGCTACAACTCTTTTCCCTATTTTTGTTTCAAGGTGCGCCAGAAATCATTCCAACAAGACCCGGGGTAGCACACTTTATTTATAAAATCCCCCCAACTCCCCAAAAGAACAAACCACAGAAGCACTGCAGGGTTTGTTACATCAAGGGAATAGGGACAGACACCACCACTTACTGTCCTGATTGCCCTTCCAAACCTGGCCTCTGCACTGGTGACTGCTTCAAGCAATACCATTCAGGCACAATGCAGTAGTGCTGTAAAGTTTATTTTATTATTTGGCCATTTTCCCCCTGAAATATCCTGTTTTTTTATTTTTCAAAACACATCCCTCCTTAGATCTAACACTATCAAAATATAATGGGAAGCAAAGCACCCTAAGCTTTTTCCATGTCTGATAATGGAAACACACATGTTCCCTACTGGGCCCAGCAGCTCCCCCAAACCCTAACAAACCTATGCATATGGGGCATTGCCGTACTCAGACGATGTAACTCACCACTAATGTAAACACTTAAAAAAATCTGCAAATATCATCTGATTGTAATCCAGAGCAGCACTAAAATATAAGTGTGAAAAAATGGTGTTTCTCTTCCTTACTGCAGGTTTTGGGAGGGATTGCTGATACAGTGGCAGCGAAAAAATGTATATAACGCAAATAGAATGAAAGCCAGGGTCGTCTATTCTTCTACAACATATACGTTTGGGGGTGAAATTTATTGCAGCATTGCCAAACAGTCCGAAATGAGACAAGGCACCAGCTGTAAAAATGGCATGTCTGTAAAAGGAAACGCACTGTCATGCCCCTCTAGTTCCTACCTCCGTTTCTCAGCCATCCGCCACTTCTGGGGGCTTCCCTGATGCTCCGCGGAGTTGGCCGAAGCCGCTGCCTCGAGTAGCAGCGTCTAATCTAGATAGCAATGGCGCGGTAGGCCTAAGCCATGGCCTAAAGTTGAGGAAGTCTCCAGGGAAGGTGTCCACAGGGTGTCCAGATCAAACCATGGTGTTGTACACCTGTAGGGGGGCGGTGAAGCCTGCCTCTCTCATCAACTGTCTACCAATAGTGTGCCTCCAGGGAAACAGTGAGGCAGGTGCTGTGGTTGCACACCCCTATGTTGGCCAATCCAGTGAGAGGTTTGTTCAGCTGAGGGGAGGGGTGAAAACCTATGACACTATAAAACCCCTCAAGCTGTGTTCACTTTGCTTCAGTGTTCCAGAGCTTTGGTTCCTGTGTGCTCTAAGCTTCCAGTGTTCAGTGCCTCCTTCCTTGCTTTGCTACAGACCCTTTGCTGGATTTCCCATTGCCTGACCTTCTGCTTGCCTTCTGGACTTCCCTGCTTGCCTGTTTCCTGACCTTGGCTAGTTTTACCGATTCTGCCTGATTGCCGCCTGCCTTGATCTTCTGGACTGTTCCTGACTACGCTTTGCTTAACCCTTGCACTCCCGTGCTGTCATTCCTGCCTAGGTGTTCTACCTGTATCCCTCCGTGGATCACCTGGTAAGGATGTCTGGCAAGATATAGCATTCCCTGCTCCTACGCTCCAACCATAACAAGCCTGACACGCCCATTTTCCAACTGGGCTCAGTAGCGCTCCCAAACCCTGACAAACCTATGCATATGGGGTAATGCCGTACTGAGAAGAAGGAGCTGAACAATGCATTTTTAAAAATCTTCACCTATCATGTGCTTGAAATTCACATCAAAATTGAAACCTAAGTGTGAAAAAACGCTGACATTTTTACTTACATCAAGATTTACGAGGGATTGGTGGTAAAATGGCTGCATAACAAATTTGAAAACATGCCTAAAATGAAAGCCTGGGGTGTCTTTCCAAAAATATACACTTTTTTCGGGGGAAATTTAAAAGTGGAGCATTGGTACACAGCCCCAAATGACACATGGCACCAGTGATGCAAGCTGTGAACATTCAAAGTGTGAAACTGGAAAAGCACATGTTCCAATTTGGGCCCCGTAGCTCCCCCAAACCTTGAGAAACCTATGAATATGGGGTATTGCCAAACTCAGACAAAATGCATTTTTTTTTTTTTAAATGTTCAACTATCCCGTGCTTGATATCAACAGTAATATTAAAATGTAAGTGTGAAAACTGCAAAAAAACAAAATATTACCACAATTTTGAAAAATATTTCTGGAAAAATAACTGCATACGAAACTCCAAAATTCTCCTGGTTATTTACCTTATGTTGTCTAGTTTTCAGAAGCATATACCTTTGTGGGACATTTTTGGTTCTGACACCATCAACTAAGCTAGGATGCTCACATGCCAATTGTTGAAAAATTACAAGTTGGAAATAATGGTGTCCATCTTGTAATATTTACCTTGTAAATGTGAGAAAGGTATTGAAATACTAGGCATATGGGATACTCTTATATTCAGGAGAAGCAAATGAATATATTTAGGGGTATTTTTTTGTAATGAACTAATAGTATGGAAATCCTGACAGGAAAATGTAGGCAAAATGTTGTTTTTTTTAAAATGTTTCCTCTTTTTTTCTATGTTAATCAAATTAAACAATGAGGTATTCATATAATTGTGGTATCAAAAGAAAGCCATACTTGTGCTTAAAAAAAACAGTATATATATTTTTGTGTGGGTGCACAAAAGGAATTAAAGAGAAAATATGGTTGAACAAAGACATAATCAAAAAAGTCAAAATTGCTCCGGTCCTTAAGTGAAATCCACCTCAGGTTTTCCCAGTCCTTAAGGGATTCAATTGGAATTTATACTAGATCTCGGTATTCTTTTTAAAATGTCAGCCCATTCCTCATCCTTCAGCACCCGGCCAACCATATCCTCCCATCTATTCATGCAATTCATTCTTAATTCTTGTGAAATTAGAATTTTGTATATAAATGAAACTGATTTACCTCTGTTACCCAATGTCTTGTAAAGTGATCGAATGGGAATAAAGGGAATTTGATATAGTTACCCCAATATTCTAAACACCCCACACACACACACCTACACACGCACACCCACACACCTACACCTACCTACCTCTGTGCTCAGAGGCCTGATATGAAAGGGGAAGGTGGGAGGAGAGAGGAGACAAAAGGAAGCATAATGGTGTTAACCCCTTTGAATGCCAGAGAGTAGGTACTCAAAGGGTTAACCAGCTGTCTTATAGTTGGTGTGCGCCCCAGTTGTGCAGCCCCACAAAGTGGCAGGAATTGGAGAAGAATGAGTCAGACAAATGAAGGGGGAGCGGATGGCAGCCGGTGCTGGAGGAAGCAGGGAAAGAAGGGGTTGGAGAAGGCAGGCGAAGCACTGGGAGCGGAGGGGGAGGTGGTAGGAGCCACCGGGACAGCACTCCAAAGCTTACTGGGTGATGCTGGGTACCCCCAGTGCTGTGAGTGAGAAGTAGGAACCCTGGGCAGTGGGGTAAAGGTACGCAGCGATGTGAGAGTTAATTGTACATTCACGCTTAACCCTTTGAGTGCCACACAGGTGTCAAACGGGAAGCATGCATTGGCCATTTATGCGGCACTGAAAAGGTTAAGTGTCAACATACAAGTATCGTGTTACATGTGATATGTCTCTTATTTTTCTTGGGGGTGGCCAGGAGAGAGGCTTCCACTGGGAGGGGGTTTGGCAGATGCTGGTCCAGGGGGGGTAGGGTCCAGGGTAGCAAAGCACTGTATTGATGAAAGGGTTAAAAACTCTCACTAACCCTTGATGCCGAGCCGAAGTCCAAGTTGTGGTCACATTCTGTAGTTTAGCCAAGAGGCAGATCACTGGGTCCCCTGCCAGCCAGAGGGATAGGGGACGCTGCTCACGCGGCTAAGAGGCAGGGGCTATATAGCGGTAGCAGAAGGCTGGGCGGATGTGTCTCCCTGACCAGGAGATATGATTCCAAGATTGGCATAAATCACCCTTGCGGCCAAGAGTGAAAGCCGCTTATAAGGTGCACTGTGCTGGTCGAGGCCAGAGCACTGTAGTACAGCAATCCCGGTAGGCCCCAGGATCTCCCCACCATGGAGTGACTCTATTCACCTGTATGTTCCATGGAGTGGTGGAAGAGCATACGAGGCACAGATGGCTGCAAGGGACACTGAAGGAGGCAGGATGGAGGCAGATATCGCCAGAGCCTTAACGCCATATATTCTGTCCTTAAAGGGATAGTAATGTTTCATAACAAAAGCGGCTCTAATTAATCATCATAGTATTTGGACTATGGAGAGTGTTATATCAATACTGTCAGAGTTGTAGTTCAAGAGTAATTTAATGACAAAGTATCCCCCTCCCGCCCCTTTTACTGATGTAACACTGCTCAGCCAGATCAGAAGGGAGGTGCCCAGGTAGACTGCAGAGAGGGACAATCTTCAATTAAGATAAGGGAAAAACCTGAAAAACTTGTCAAGGGGGGCAGGGTTTTCATTGTTTTCATAGAAACAAGATTGTCCCCTGCTGTTATCTGTCTGGTCTATGGACTGGATTCCACATCTGAGAAGAGATGGCTTACACTAGGTAAAAGGGGCGGGAGGGGAAACTTCACTTGTGAATATCTCTCAAACCAGAAAAGGTTTGAGAGATAAGACTTATATCGTTCTTCATGTTTTTTTAATGCCTACAAAATAAAATAAAGATAAAACAAAGTATTACTATCCCTTTAAGCAGTCCAGTCTTTAAAATATGCATAATAACGCCATATTTATAAAACTGCCTTTAATCATTGTTAAATCAGACCTAGCATTATATCCGCTCGCCTTGCCATAAGGACTGTTCCGTAAAAGGCAAGAAAAACGTTTTTTTATAAATCTCCCTCACAGTTTCTAACACAATCCGCAAATAACCGTGTATACACAATGCTGTAATAAAAATAACCAGCTAAATGGAGAATTGTGTTTTAACCATTATATACCCACAGCTTAGTTTATTGATTATCAATGAGTACACATGATAAAATTATACATATTTAGTATTTTTGTACTCAGGAGGTTCGTGAATTGAAATTTTGGCTACCAACATAAATGTGTTTGATATATAGTTTATAATAGTGGCAAAACATTTTACTTTTTTTGCTTTTTTTTTTTTTACAATTCTTTTTATATTTATAACATCATACCTTGTTGAACAATGCAAAATGTAGTTTTGATGATAAACCATGGAAAAGCAGTATTTGTTCTGAAATAACTTTATCTAGTTTTCCATATATAACTAGAAAGTTACCACTGGAAATCATGTCTAAACAGATGACAAGCACAACTGGTGAAAATGTGTCTGGCCAGCAAGGTACAGTAAATTCCCCAAGACCCTGGCATTGAAATGGTTAATGAGACTGCAGGATCCGTAGTCTCAAACAAAACAGAACTATGATTCTTGTAGTGGAGACAGGAAGTAGAACTCTGGTAACATTATAGAACTCTGTGGGTGAAATGTCACTGTGACATCACAGTGTTCCATACTGATGCCGGCTTGGAGAATGTGAATATAAGGCAGTGCGTCAGGTATCAATAATCATTTAGTTTATCCAATTGGTAGAGTGCAATGGCTTGTCCAGTGACTGCAAAGATGTGGTGGATATACGTCATTATATTTCTGGTCTCAAAATCAGCACCTGGAGACTTCAGACCTGTATCAGAACAGTTTCGATTGAACCCTGTGGTGGAGGACCTTCCAGCAGCTTCTCATGAAAATGAGATCTTGAGAGAAGGCGAGGATAAAGAATCTTATATGAGGAATCACATTATACTTGTCAGTGTGATAAGTGCGATTTACATGTTATTACTTGTTTCTCTCGCTCTGACTATATTTTTTACATATTGCTGTAAGCCCTGTGCCATAGATAAAAGCCAGGCTGATCATCATTATGTAGCTTTGCCAGCCTTTTTTGATAACGGGGACCATGTAGTAGAATATGTACAGAAGAAAGTCCCTGTAAAGGTTGAAACTCAGAAGGATTCATACACAGAGCAGAAACCAGCCTCTGTAGATATCGGTACCCAGACTGAACCAGAGGCTGCAGACATCGATATCCCGGTTGCTAATTACAAAGAGCAGGAACCGGCACCTACAAATACGGTGATTGAAATATGTGAAGAGGAGAAAGAAATCCATACAGAAGAGATGGTGATCAAGGACTGTACTGACAATGGAAAGCGCAAGAAGAAACGCACTTTTAAAAACATTCTGAAACTTGTTATTCAGAAAAAGGACAAATCTGACAAACCTGACCAATCAGACCTAAGCCGCCTGCCATGAAGACCCCCATTTCTGCTATAAAGGAGAGCTGTAGAAATGAATGGGCAGGACGCAGCAGAGAAGCGCAAACCGACTAACGTTTGTAAAGAACAACGATCAAATAAACAATAACACCAAATGAGAAATGCTTTTCACTGTTATTTTTATGTGTAGAGGGATTTTTATGGTCCTGACTTAACCCTTTGGATGCTAGAGGCTTCTCGAACACTTTGTGAAGCAATGTGTTGCAGGAGCGTCTAGTACAGCGGTTCTCAACCTCTCTAGTGCCGCGACCCTTTGATAAAATTTCCCAACTTGTGGTGACCCCTAACAGTAACATTATTTTCGTTGCTCCTTCATCGCTGTAATTTTGCTACTGTTATGAATCGAAATATAAATATCTGACGGTTTTAGGCGACCCCTGGCAAATCGTCATTCGACCCCCAAAGGGGTCCCGACCCACAGGTTGAGAACCACTGATCTAGTACCAGGACAGGCAGCCTGTGGCCCTCCAGCTGGCGAGGACTATAGTTTTGCCCATTGCATATAGCCTATAGCATATTGTGTTTTGCCCACTGAGTATATAGATGTTCTTATTGCAATAGAAACATAGAATGTGACGGCAGATAAGAACCATTCGGCCCATCTAATCGCCCATTTTCCTACTGTAAAAACCTCAAACCTTATTAGGTCCCTGGTCTTTTCTTAAGTTAAGGACAGCCTTATGCCTATCCCATGCATGCTTACATTCTGTCACTGTATTAACCTCTACCACTTCTGCTGGTAGGCTATTCCACTTATCTACTACCCTCTCAGTGAAGAAAAACTTTCTTACATTACATCTAAACCTGTGTCCCTCTAGTTTTATGACTATAGCCTCTTGTCCTAACAGTTTTCCTCCTTTGAAAACAGTTGAGAACCACCGGACTGGATGGAGGGGTCTATACAGCTCTGTGCCTCCAGTCTAATCTATTATTTCCAGCACACAGAGAACTCAGTGCTTTGTGTACTGTATACATTTTATCATTGGTGGTAATAGCTTCATAGCTTTTTATGCTGCAGGCATAGTGTTATCCCTTTTAGTGTCACAGTGGTATGCAATGCATTGTTTTGCAATGCGTTGCATTCCCCCTAGCATTCAAAAGGTTACATTTCAACACAATCCCTGCTTTCACTGTCCCTGACAGAGAGCTACCTGCAAGCAAGAGATACAGGAATGTCAGTGTCAGGGGTTTAAAAATTGTAAAAATAGGTTTAAAGGGTTAGTAATGTCCAATTCAAATAATATAATAATATTAGATACTAAATAAATAAATTAACTGGTGCAAGTCCCATTTATTATTTGAGAGATATAGGGTTTTAAAGTCCCTCCTCTTTCACATCAACAGTAAATCTGACAGAAGGAGCTCCTGGCCCTGGGACCGGCAGGCGGCTCTTCAGCAGAGCCGGAATATCGCTATCTAAAAAGAAATACTTCATCGGAACGGTCTACAAAGTGTGCTTGCAAACCAGGCATACTTTGTAGACCGTTCCAATTAAGTATTTAATTTTAGACTGCGGTATTTTGACTCTACTGAAGAGCCGCCGTGGGTGGCACGACTCAAATCTCCTGTCAGCTTTACAGCTGACGTCAGTGAAAGGGGAGGGAGGGGGAACTTTATCATCGTATATCTCTCAAACCATAAATGTTTGAGAGACAGGACTTGCACCAGTTAATTTATTTTTTTAATATCTGCAATATTACATGTTATTTAAATCGGACATTACTAACCCTTTAACTCCTTAGTGACTAGCCACGCGCACACGCGGCCGTCACTTAACGCCCGGCTAGGAAATTTTTTCGGTAAAGTAATTTGTTGTTCCCGAACGGCGTGCAGCCGCCAGTTTCTGCGGGACGTACATGTACGTCCATTGTCGGGATGGGGTTAAGATGAAAAAAATGTATAAGTAGAATGACTTAACGTATTAAGTAGTTGCAGAATGTACAAATTTAAAAACTAAGTTTACTCTCGTGTCTTAATCAATCAGCTATCTGGCCGTACTGGACCTTACTGGACACTCTGAGTTTATTTGCTCATGTGACAGCCAGGTTACACCTGAGAATTGGAGGCACAGCCCCCAGAAAAGTTGTGTTTTCTCACCCAGTTCTAAATAAATGGGGTCCCCGCCCCCCATCATAACCCTTGTGCACCCCTCTTTATTACTGTATTGATCTGACAGCACAGAGCTGAGTCTCTGAGAGGCCGCAGAGCTGGAGAAACAGCTATTAACCCTTTGAGTGCCAGAGAGCGTTGGATACCTCTCTGACACTCAAAGGGTTAAGACTGATATAGAGTGTCGAGCAAAGTGAGCTTATACACATAACATTTCCCATTCATTTAACACTTTGTGCGCCAGATGGGTGTACAACGCATTGCTTTGCACTGTGTTGAGAACTACTCTGGAGATTAAAATATTTCATTGGGCTTTTAACCCCTTGAATTTTAGAACGACCTCCACACTCTCTAGTCTCCAAGCAGTCAATAGTGTAATCTATGTTTCTATATAAAAGGGAATTTTGGTGATATTTATTCACCCTGAATGGTGCAGTTGGTTTGCTCCCACAATTGTTTTTATCGAGAAGTCTCACTTTTTCAAGGGTAGGGATGCCTTTTAATGGACAAACATACAGATTATACAAGTCAGCCTACATCTGGTGCCCTGCAGATCACCGACGTCTCTATCTCAGACATTACTGCTGCCTCCAAGCATCAACACTGGCAGGTCTACAGTGTGTGCCTGGCATGCAAGTACACATTGTAGACCATTCCGATGAAGTAATTATAGTTAGATATCCCGATGTCAGCGCTCCTGTAGAACCGCCGTCTGGTCCCGGAAGCAGGATCTCATGACGTCTGCTATACAGTGGACGCATGTGAAGGGGGAGGGAGCGGAGGGCTCTATTTTCTTACATCTCTCAAACCATAACGGTCTGAGAGATGGGAATGAGGGCGTTAAGTATGTTTTTATTATTCCTATCATTTGACTTACAGTTTTTCTTGGGGTTTACTATCCCTTTAAGTAGGTTTGTGTACTTTTCTTGCTTTTATTTAAAAAAACAAAAAAACTGTCAGCATCTGTCATGTCCTCCTCCATGGACAGGACATCCAGGACAGGTTGAAAATCTTATCTCTTGAAAAAAAAATGCAAGGGTAAAATTCATAGGGGCCATTAGGGTTTTTGGTCCATAGTAAGGTAAGAGGGGGGGCTTGTCTTAGTAGCTGTTACTTCTCCTTTAA
The DNA here is from genome assembly GCA_037306005.1 of Rhinophrynus dorsalis. NCBI lineage: Eukaryota > Metazoa > Chordata > Amphibia > Anura > Rhinophrynidae > Rhinophrynus > Rhinophrynus dorsalis. Next base: position 26,808,162 of record CM074724.1, read on the forward strand.
AGACCCAGCTTGGGGCATGTAATACGTATCTGGCCCTTGGGTCTGGTTGGCTGTACACATAGAGCAGAGCAGCTTTATTGAGAAAATCCAATTGCTGGCTTTCTCTGCAGGAAGTATGATACACTGTATGAAGCTTGCAGTTTGATGTAAAAAGTATAATTTGATCAGTGTAGAGTCAGTACAGTACAGAGCCACATGGATAGATTGATTATCTGTGTGTTTATACATACATACAGTGCGTTTTAGGCCATGTGAATGCATTTTGAACAGAGATGCGATCCGTGGGTCAAAATAATTGCTCACCCTTGCTCTAACCCCACCTCCACATACAAAATAACCTATCACAAACTACCAACCATTTTACAGCTCTTCCTCCTAGGAATTTACATTTAGAAAGTGCTTTACCAGGAAGAATACATTGTTTTTAAATACACTGAAGCATTTATTTTTGGGGATTTTAGAATTGGAGAATATCTGATTTTTTGGGTACGTTATTCCAGGCTTTCAGAGTTCGGAAGGAGAAGGAAGATGGACCGGGTTTTTGTAATGTGGAATAGTCAGTGAGTTGTTAGTAGCGGAGGTTATAGTTAGTATGGAGATCTGGAGTGATCATACTGCTCAGGTAGTGTGGAATAGTCAGTGAGTTGTTAGTAGTGGAGGTTATAGTTAGTATGGAGATCTGGAGTGATCATACTGCTCAGGTAGTGTGGAATAGTCAGTGAGTTGTTAGTAGTGGAGGTTATAGTTAGTATGGAGATCTGGAGTGATCATACTGCTCAGGTAGTGTGGAATAGTCAGTGAGTTGTTAGCAGTGGAGGTTATAGTTAGTATGGAGATCTGGAGTGATCATACTGCTCAGGTAATGTGGAATAGTCAGTGAGTTGTTAGCAGTGGAGTGTAGGTTATAGTTAGTATGGAGATCTGGAGTGATTATACTGCTCAGGTAGTGTGGAATAGTCAGTGCGTTGTTAGTAGTGGAGGTTATAGTTAGTATGGAGATCTGGAGGGAGCATACTGCTCAGGTAGTGTGGAATAGTCAGTGAGTTGTTAGCAGTGGAGCGGAAGTTATAGTTAGTATGGAGATCTGGAGTAATCATACTGCTCAGGTAGTGTGGAATAGTCAGTGAGTTGTTAGTAGTGGAAGTTATAGTTAGTATGGAGATCTGGAGGGAGCATACTGCTCAGGTAGTGTGGAATAGTCAGTGCGTTGTTAGTAGTGGAGGTTATAGTTAGTATGGAGATCTGGAGTGATCATACTGCTCAGGTAGTGTGGAATAGTCAGTGAGTTGTTAGTAGTGGAAGTTATAGTTAGTATGGAGATCTGGAGGGAGCATACTGCTCAGGTAGTGTGGAATAGTCAGTGAGTTGTTAGTAGTGGAAGTTATAGTTAGTATGGAGATCTGGAGGGAGCATACTGCTCAGGTAGTGTGGAATAGTCAGTGAGTTTTTAGTAGTGGAGGTTATAGTTAGTATGGAGAGCTGGAGTGATCATACTGCTCAGGTAATGTGGAATAGTCAGTGAGTTGTTAGTAGTGGAGGTTATAGTTAGTATGGGGATCTGGAGTGATCATACTGCTCAGGTAGTGTGGAATAGTAAGTGAGTTGTTAGCAGTGGAGGTTATAGTTAATATGGAGATCTGGAGGGAGCATACTGCTCAGTAGTGTGGAATAGTCAGTGAGTTGTTAGCAGTAGAGCGGATGTTATAGTTAGTATGGAGATCTAGAGGGAGCATACTGCTCAGGTAGTGTGGAATAGTCAGTGAGTTGTTAGTAGTGGAGGTTATAGTTAGTATGGAGATCTGGAGTGATCATACTAATCAGGTAGCCTGGAACAGTCAGTGAGTTGCTGTCAGCATAGTGTAGGTTATAGGAAGTATGGAGAGCTAGAGTGATCATACTAATCAGGAAGTGCAGAATTGTCAGTGACTTGCTGGCAGTGGGGTGGAGGTAATAGGGAGTAAGGAGAGCTGGAGTGAGCATTCTCAGGACCACTTTTAGGCAGGTGCAGTACACCCAGCCTCGCAGCTTTGTTGGCTTGTTATGTAAAGTGCTGCTTGTGGGAAGATCAGGCAGATCTCCCCAACTGGTCAGCTGAGGGCTGTGCCTCCTCTGACACAAACCTCTGTCTCCAACGCCCTCTCTGTGCATGGCCCGCTGATAATGCAGAGCACCGGAATATGATGTCATATCTCAGCACTCTGTATTACTGGAGGCCGTGAGGTCCGCGAGGGAGCTGGTTATAGAGGTCTCCACCAAAAACTGCACAGACCTCTTCATTCAAATTCTGCTGGACCACCACAGATGAGGCCTCCACCTCCTCCAGCAATTGTAGGTAAATAGGAGGGGGCCTGAGGAAAGGGGGACACAAGAAAGATGGGGAGGACAGAATGATAGGGAAAGAAAGAGGGTGGAATAGAGAGGGAGAGAGAAAGAGGGGAAACAGGCTGGCCGCAAAGGGGGAAACAGACTGGGGTAGAGAAATGGTGCCAACAGACTGAGCAGGGAAAAGGGGGAAAGACTGGGAGGCTGTAGGAGAGTTCAGAGACTAGTGATTACTAGTAGACAATGGGGGGAGGCGGAGGCTGTATGTAGTTCAGTGATTACTAGTGGACAATGGATCAAGGCTGCACTGTCAGTGTATTTGTGGCTCTGTGACTACTGTTGGACAGTAGAACAAGGCTGGGGGTGGGCAGAAAGAATAATTACTTCTGTGATTACCAGAGGAACAAAGTCATACAGTCTATGTGTGAGTCTGTGACTAGCAGTGAACAGTACTACAAGTCTGGGGTGTTAGTGTATGTGTGGGTCTGTGATTACCAGTGAACAGTACTACAAGTCTGAGGTGTTGGTGTATGTGTGGGTCTGTGATTACCAGTGAACAGTACTACAAGACTGAGGTGTTAGTGTATGTGTGGGTCTGTGATTACCAGTGAACAGTACTACAAGTCTGGGGTGTTAGTCTATGTGTGGGTCTGTGATTACCAGTGAACAGTACTACAAGTCTGAGGTGTTGGTGTATGTGTGGGTCTGTGACTACCAGTGAACAGTACTACAAGTCTGAGGTGTTAGTGTATGTGTGGGTCTGTGACTACCAGTGAACAGTACTACAAGTCTGAGGTGTTAGTGTATGTGTGGGTCTGTGACTATCAGTGAACAGTACTACAAGTCTGAGGTGTTGGTGTATGTGTGGGTCTGTGATTACCAGTGAACAGTACTACAAGTCTGAGGTGTTAGTGTATGTGTGGGTCTGTGACTATCAGTGAACAGTACTACAAGTCTGAGGTGTTGGTGTATGTGTGGGTCTGTGACTACCAGTGAACAATACTATAAGCCTGAGGTGTTAGTGTATGTGTGGTGCTGTGACTACCAGTGAACAATACTATAAGCCTGAGGTGTTAGTGTATGTGTGGTGCTGTGACTACCAGTGAACAGTACTACAAGTCTGAGGTGTTAGTGTATGTGTGGTGCTGTGACTACCAGTGAACAGTACTACAAGTCTGAGGTGTTAGTGTATGTGTGGTGCTGTGACTACCAGTGAACAGTACTACAAGTCTGAGGTGTTAGTGTATGTGTGGGTCTGTGACTACCAGTGAACAGTACTACAAGTCTGAGGTGTTAGTGTATGTGTTGGTCTGTGATTACCAGTGAACAGTACTACAAGTCTGAGGTGTTGGTGTATGTGTGGGTCTGTGATTACCAGTGAACAGTACTACAAGTCTGAGGTGTTGGTGTATGTGTGGGTCTGTGATTACCAGTGAACAGTACTACAAGTCTGAGGTGTTGGTGTATGTGTGGGCCTGTGGTTACCAGTGAACAGTACTACAAGTCTGAGGTGTTAGTGTATGTGTGGGTCTGTGGTTACCAGTGAACAGTACTACAAGTCTGGGGTGTTAGTCTATGTGTGGGTCTGTGATTACCAGTGAACAGTACTACAAGTCTGAGGTGTTGGTGTATGTGTGGGTCTGTGACTACCAGTGAACAGTACTACAAGTCTGAGGTGTTAGTGTATGTGTGGGTCTGTGACTACCAGTGAACAGTACTACAAGTCTGAGGTGTTAGTGTATGTGTGGGTCTGTGACTATCAGTGAACAGTACTACAAGTCTGAGGTGTTAGTGTTTGTGTGGGTATGTGATTACCAGTGAACAGTACTACAAGTCTGGGGTGTTGGTGTATGTGTGGGTCTGTGACTACCAGTGAACAGTACTACAAGTCTGAGGTGTTAGTGTATGTGTGGGTATGTGATTACCAGTGAACAGTACTACAAGTCTGGGGTGTTAGTGTATGTGTGGGTCTGTGACTACCAGCTGACGGTATTACAAGTCTGGGGTGTTAGTGTATGTGTGGGTCTGTGACTACCAGCTGACAGTATTACAAGTCTGGGGTGTTAGTGTATATGTGGGTCTGTGACTACCAGTGAACAATACTATAAGCCTGAGGTGTTAGTGTATGTGTGGGTCTGTGACTACCAGTGAACAGTACTACAAGTCTGAGGTGTTGGTGTATGTGTGGGTATGTGATTACCAGTGAACAGTACTACAAGTCTGGGGTGTTAGTGTATGTGTGGGTCTGTGACTACCAGCTGACGGTATTACAAGTCTGGGGTGTTAGTGTATGTGTGGGCCTGTGACTACCAGCTGACAGTATTACAAGTCTGGGGTGTTAGTGTATATGTGGGTCTGTGACTACCAGTGAACAATACTATAAGCCTGAGGTGTTAGTGTATGTGTGGGTCTGTGACTACCAGTGAACAGTACTACAAGTCTGAGGTGTTGGTGTATGTGTGGGTATGTGATTACCAGTGAACAGTACTACAAGTCTGGGGTGTTAGTGTATGTGTGGGTCTGTGACTACCAGCTGACAGTATTACAAGTCTGGGGTGTTAGTGTATGTGTGGATCTGTGACTACCAGCTGACAGTATTACAAGTGTGGGGTGTCAGAGAGTGTATGTGTTGGTGTGTGATTACCATTGAACAGTAGAACAAGGGTGGGGTGTCAGACAGTCTATGTGTGGGTCTGTGAATAACAGTGCACAGTGGAACAAAGCTGGGATGTCCGTGTATGTGTGGGTCTTTGACTACCAGTGAACAATAGCACAAGTCTGAGCTGTTAGTGTATGTGTTGGTCTGTGACTACCAGTGAACAATAGCACACGTCTGAGGTGTCAGACAGTGTATGTGTTGGTCTGTGACTAGCAGTGGACAGTGGAACAAGGCTGGGATGTCAGACAGTGTATGTGTTGGTCTGTGATTACCAGTGGACAGTGGAACAAAGCTGATGTGAGGAGAAAAAGGAGGAGTGGGGAAGAGAAAGGGGATCAAAAATACTCTAGAGTAGATGGGAAGAAAAAAAGGGACTGGGGGAGAAAAGAATGGGGAACAAAGGAGTGAAAGAGAGCAATAAGAGTGGGGGAGACAGAGAGGGGAAAAAGACTGGGGGTGGAGGGGCTAATTGTGTCATGTAGTGGTATATTGCCCCACTTTGTCTCCTGTAGTGGTATATTGCCCCGCGTTGTCTCCTGTAGTGGTATATTACCCCGCTTTGTCTCCTATAGTGGTTTGGGAGTGTGTGTGATCGGATGGGGCGAGTGTGTGCATTATATCACTTGCGATACTATATGTAACTCCTGAAACACTTCATTAAAAAGTGTGCGTGTGTGTGTATATATATATATATATATATATATATATATATATATATATACTAGTTGAAGAGCCCGTTACACGGGCCACAGTGCCACTGCCAGCCGGCCGCGGGGCAGTCATGCTCAATAGAGACTGCCCGCGCCGTGGCTGATACAGAGCTGGACGCTCTACTGCGCATGACTGCGGCGTTACACACGTTTTAGTGAATTATTATATAGGATATTTGTATGTGTTTAATTAAATAAATATATAGCAATCACCTCGATCAATAATGACCAGGGGCGGACTGACAGGACCCAGGGTCCCTGGTCCAAAAAGAGGTCTGGGCCCTCTGTAGAAATCTCCACATTGCCCCCTTCATCTCCACAATGCCCCTATCTCCACATTGCCACCTTCATCTCCACAATGCCCCTATCTCCACATTGCCCCCTTCATCTCCACAATGCCCCTATCTCCACAATGCCCCCTTCATCTCCACAATGCCCCCATCTCCACATTGCCCCCTTCATCTCCACATTGCCCCCTTCATCTCCACAATGCCCCCTTCATCTCCACATTGCCCCCTTCATCTCCACAATGCCCCTATCTCCACATTGCCCCCTTCATCTCCACAATGCCCCTATCTCCACATTGCCCCCTTCATCTCCACAATGCCCCTATCTCCACAATGCCCCCTTCATCTCCACAATGCCCCCATCTCCACATTGCCCCCTTCATCTCCACATTGCCCCCTTCATCTCCACATTGCCCCCTTCATCTCCACAATGCCCCTATCTCCACATTGCCCCCTTCGTCTCCACAATGCCCCCTTCATCTCCACAATGCCCCCATCTCCACATTGCCCCCTTCATCTCCACATTGCCCCCTTCATCTTCATCTCCACATTGCCCCCTTCATCTCCACATTGCCCCCTTCATCTCCACAATGCCTCCATCTCCACAATGCCCCCATCTCCACATTGCCCCCTTCATCTCCACAATGCCCCCTTCATCTCCACATTGCCCCCTTCATCTCCACAATGTCCCCTTCATCTCCATAATGCCCCCTTCATCTCCACAATGCCCCTATCTCCACATTGCCCCCTTCATCTCCACAATGCCCCTATCTCCACAATGCCCCCTTCATCTCCACAATGCCCCTACCACAATGCCCCCTTCATCTCCACAATGCCCCTACCTCCAGTCCCTGGTGGTCTAGCGGCGTGGCTGTGTGAAGTCCCGCGCACCTCTAGTAATGCAGAGGCTGGGAGATGATGTCTTCTCCAAGCGCTCTGTATTACTAGAACGGCGCACTGGTGGCCGAGAGTTGTTGAGCAGCGCTGGAAGCGGCGGCGGGCCCCCTTCGGTCACAGGCCCTCGGTCCGTGACCGAATGCCTGTATGGTCAGTGCTTTCCTTCAACAAAATAAAGCATGGTAACCTGCAGCCTTCTAACTGTTGTTGGACTATAAATTCCACTGATTAGCAGAAGATGATATGAGTTGTAGTCCAACAGCAGCTGTGAGGCCCCAGTTGCCTACCCCGGATCCAAAAGGCTGTTTTACTTTGCCTGATATCTCACCTCTGTACATAAAATCTGATGCCCTGGTTCCTACCTCCATTTTTCTTCCATCAATTTAAAACCATGCAAAACCTGACAGCAGTAACTTAGTTTCACTGAGATTTGCTTGAGCGCATTATTAACAATCTGTACAGTTCCATGCGTCCAAAGTTCATTTTCCAGCAGATGTTTCTTACTTCACTAGTCAATATTTTAATGCAATTATAATAAGCATCCGCTGATTGTCGTTTTTAATGGCTTGTTAGGACAGGAATAGAAATTCCCAGCTCTAACACGCTGTTCTCTTCCAAAGCACATCAGATAGTCCTGTCTGTTACCCAGATTAGAGAACAAACTTATTATTTTCAGATATAAAACTTTATGTATCCTTGAAACAGTTTCTAAAAGAAGTGAAATATATATATAGAAAAGAAAAGTTCCAGGGTTGGCACTCCAATCTCCAATGTCAAACTGCCTGGGTGCTTGGCAAAATAACCATATTCATACATAGGGCCAGCACTCACAGGTCTTTAAAATATTATAGTTTTATTATATGTCCAACGATTTGGTCCAGTAAGACCTGTGAGTGCTGGCCCTATGTACGAATATATATACAGGGCTCAAAATTTCCACTCGCCACTAGCCAATGGCAAGTGAAAATTTAGCCCTGGCGAGTAGAAATTCAGCCCTGGTGGGTATGTTATGGCTTGCAGTGGCGAGTAACTTTTCAGATCTGGCTAGTAGCAAAGGACTTCAAATTTTAAGCCCTGATATATATATATATATATATATATATATATATAGATGCTATTGAAGATCAGCACACTCAGGGAGCTTCTTATTTGATACAAAAAGGCTTTATTGTGGATCAACGTTTCGATCCCCACAGGGATCTTAAGATCGGGGATCGAAACGTTGATCCACAATAAAGCCTTTTTGTATCAAATAAGCAGTCCCTTAGTGTGCTGATCTTCAATAGCATCTGGAATTCACATTATCTGGCACCCAGGCATTTGCATATATATCGAGAGTGCTTCCCTACCGTTGAATATATATATTATATATAGTTTTTTTTAGTAAGAAACTTCAAGAAACAACATGGTACAGTCAGAGAGGTTACAACATTTTATAAAGATGATACATGCTGTGATGTGTAGTCCAACACCAGTGTATGTGGGGCTGGTAGCAAGCAGTTGAGGCTGTACAAGTTATAATTAAAGGGATAGTAATACTTCATTTTAACTTTATTTTATTTTGTAGACATTAAAAAAACATGAAGAATGATATAAGTCTTATCTCTGAAACCTTTATGGTTTAAGAGATATTCGCAAACAAAGTATCCCCCCCCTGTTCAACCGGATCAGAAGGGAGGTGCCCAGGTAGACTGCACAGAGGGACAATCTTCAATTAAGATAATGGAAAAAGCTGAAAAACTTGTCAAGGGGGGAAGGGCTTTCATTGTTTTCATACAAAGAAAATTGTCCCCTTCTGTTATCTGTACTGTCATACAACCAGACTCACATCTGAGAAGAGATTGTTTACACTAGGTAAAATGGGCGGGGAGGGGAACTTTGCTTGTGAATATCTCATAAACCATAAAGGTTTGAGAGATAAGACTTATATCATTCTTCATGTTTTTTTAATGCCTACAAAATAAAATAAAGTTAAAACGAAGTGTTACTATCCCTTTAAGAATACCATTTACTCAGGTAATGCTAGATAGAAGGGATTAATCTCTTGTGCAGACAGGGTGAATATGTGTGACATGCTGTACCTAAGATGTGGGTTTGGTAAGATGTCTGACTGATATAGCTCAAGTTAAAGTGGATCTCTCACATAGATATAAGTAATGCTCATTAGTTAGAGCATTTAGAGAAAACATTAAAAACATTGTTCATTTAAAAAAAAAAAAACTTTATCTGCAGAAAACTTAATGTTTAAAAAGTGCCCGGCAGCCTACTTCCGCCTTGCAGCACTGCCTCCGCTCCTGTCCCACTACCCAGCATCCTCCGATGACGGATGCTTTCTTTCTCTAAGCTGGAGCGATCTTATTGGCAGAGATCGATATCTAGCCAATGAGATCACTCCAGCTTAGAGACAGACAGCCTCCATCATCGGAGGAGGGAGGGGAGCAGAGGCAATTCGACAAGCTGGAAGTAGGCTGCCGGGCACTTTTTAAACATTAATTTTTCTGCAGATAAAGATTTTTTTTTTTTAAATGAACAACGTTTTAAATGTTTTCCCTAAATGCTCTAGCTAATGAGCATTACTTATATCTATGTCAGAGATCCACTTTAAGTAGCTTAATCATGTAGAACAAAGAAACTAGGGAAATGGAAAGGAGATGTGGAAAGGCAACTATGTAGAGTGTAACAGAGATATCTTCAAGGTGTGTCACTGCCACTGGGTCTGCCCTTCCCTCGGATAAAAGTGTCGTAGGGGTGGCGGGTCCCTAGTTGGGGGGGGGGGGGTTCTGTCAAGAGGGTTGTCAGTCTGTCATCCCCCAGCATCCTCTTCTCCATCCAGCTTGTGTATCGGAAACAATGGTAGAATTGAGTCTGTTGCAGGGCAGGCAGGATGAAGATGAAGGGCTCCCATAGTTGTAAGAAGCTTGCACCTAGGATGTCCTTATTCAAGAGGGCCAGGATCCAGTGTAGTTGAATGAAATTGAGCATCTTCTGCATAGAGTGTTTAAGTAAGGGGGCCCCGAGGCTTGTGGCGGTAGTCAAGCTGTCAGGACACATTTCTAAGCTATCATGATGATAAAATCTAGTCTTGTGAGTGGTTGTTTAATCAGAATGGAGGGAGAGTCAAAGGCTCCTAGCAGGAATGCCGGCATCTCAGGTGAGAGAGGAATCCCTATTCTGTCATTAATGTAACTGAAGATTTTAGACCGGAAGGAGATAATGTGTGGACAGGAATAGAGAGAGTGTAGCAAGGTGGCTTGTGGATTGCCAAATTTAGGAAAAGCAGAGGAGGGAGAGAGTCCTATGAGGTGGTCCACTGTGGGTGACATACTTCCTGTGTAGAGGTCTGTATGATAACTAGTGAAAGACTGAAAGTAGGCTGAGGGGACACTCCGTAGACGTCTGGTAAAGCTAGACAGCAAGACTTAGATTGTCAGGTCTGGGACGTCTGTGAAACATTTGGTCAATACACCAGTCCATGATGTGGGTGAGTTGCAGAGAAAGTGGGAGTTAGGAGTTTTTTGAATAGACAGTCCAAAGGGTTGTCTTCCAGTTGGTTATAAAAGTCAGTGAAAGGGTTTGGACATAGCGTTTACCTTGGAGATACACAAAGAGGTGGTTAGACGGTAAGTGGTACATGTCTTTCAGTTCCTCAAAGGTATACATGTGTTTGGTCTGGGGGTGCAGTAGTAATCCAGTAGATTTAATTCCCCGAGTTTCCCAAATTTTGAAACGCAGGTCTGAGTGCCTGTCTTGAAACGTCAGATGTTCAGTGAAGTAGATGGACTGAAATAAATTTGTTTTTATACAAGAGTTGCCTAGTGTATTGCCAAGCCTTGATCGTGGGCAAAATAAGGGGGTTGTTCATACAATGGCATGGAAGAGAAGAGAGAGGTGAGTGTAAGAGATATGAAAAGTTGACTGAAAGGGCAGAACCACTGGTCATGGTATGAGTCAGTGTATATAGAAGTAAGGTCTATCCAATCTTTTGCATAACTGAGTAAACAGGCTGCGTTATGCAGTCATAGATGTGGGAAGTTAAATCCTCCATTTTGCTTTGGTAGGCAAAGTTTTGGTAAGCTCATTTTAGGATGCCTGCCACCTCAGATGAAGCCCTGGAGCTGGAGGTTGGAGGCTGTGAGGAGAGCGGCAGCATTTGAAGGAGGTATAAGAGTTGGGGAAAAACTATGATTTTAACAAGATCGATCTATCCGACAAATGTCAGAGTAAGTTTTTTCCAGCTTTGAAAGTCTGTTGTCAGTTTGGATAAAAGTGAGGACGTATTTGAGGTGTAATGAATCGTGAGGTCTCTAGGTAGGTAAATACCAAGGAATTTGTATAATAGAGGGAAGAGCTTTGTGGGGGTTGCCGATGAATAACAGGTCAACAGCGAACGCCGCTAATTTGGTTTCCAGGCCCCCCACAGAGATACCCTGAAAGATTGGTAGCTCAGTAGCTGGGTTGAAAAGTAATGGGGAGAGAGGGCAACCCTGTCACGTGCCTCAGTGTCAGAGGAAAAGAGTAAGTGGTGAAGGTCTCTTGTGAAGTGTCATATATGTGTCGCACATATGTGAATTATATTTTAACCCTTTGAATGCCGCGGGAGGGGTGTCCACGCCTCTGCCACTCAAATCTTTATTATAACTGTATGTGACCTAAATGAGGACCCGCCACCCTCGAATAGTTTAGTCTACTATTTGTTTTAGTACATATTATTAAAATCTACTTGTATGTTGCATTTATATTTCTGTTTTGGTGGCACAGAGTTGCACTTTATGCTAATCATACCTGGGAACATTATCCTGTGGAGCCCCGGAGAGGGCTCATGGGCTGCTACCAGGAGTATTTCATTGACACAATTAACATTTTAAAGGAGGTGGAGCTTAATTGGGCAGACATGGCTTACTGTAATTGTGCTAGGGGAATGAGTGGCACAGGTTGTGAAGGAGGAGAAGTGGGTGGAAAGTGGGCAGAACAGGATGAGGAGAATTGGGCAGGAAGTAGGCGGAACAGTGTGTGAAGGAGGAGAAGTGAGTGGTACAAGGTGTGAAGGAGGAGAAGTGGGTGGTACAGGGTGTGAAGGAGGAGAAGTAGGTGGAACATGGTGTGAAGGAGGAGAAGTGGGTTGTACAGGGTGTGAATGAGGAGAAGTGGGTGGTACAGGGTGTGAAGGAGGAGAAGTAGGTGGAACAGGGTATGAAGGAGGAGAAGTGGGTGGTACAAGGTGTGAAGGAGGAGAAGTGGGTGGTACAGGGTGTGAAGGAGGAGAAGTAGGTAGAACAGGGTGTGAAGGAGGAGAAGTGGGTGGTACAGGGTGTGAATGAGGAGAAGTGGGTGGTACAGGGTGTGAAGGAGGAGAAGTAGGTGGTACAGGGTGTGAATGAGTAGAGGTGAGCGGGAAGTGGGTGGAACACAGTGAGAAGGAGGAGAAGTGGGCGGAGTTTCACAGGAAGCTCACCACCAAGTGAGAATCAGCCTCCATCCCTGATGGTATCCTTTTCAAATGTTGCACGCTTAAGAGCGTGCAACCTTTTAACTCAATGAACACATCGCCATGATCAAAATGGCGATATGACAATCTTGCACTGCAGGACAGCGCAAGATTGTCATGTTGCCTACTTAATGGTCGCATACACGGAATTCAAACTGCCCGCTCATTCGTCCAAAGCACCCACAGTTACAAAGGTGCTGTGATAAAACATTGGGAGCTGGGATAAAACACTGAATATAGAAGTATAGAGGTGGCATCTTCCTATTATACCGTCATCCCTGTGCCACAAAACATTTTTAACAGTTGGAGCGCCGCCGTGTGCTGCATACACAATACCTTTGATTGCTCTCTTTATTATGTATGCAGCACACGGAGGTGCTCCAGCTGTAAAAAAATCTTTTGTGGCTCAGGGATGATGGTATAAAAGGAAGATGCCACCTCTATACTTCTATATGGTGTGTGTTCATTCAGTGTTTTATCCCAGCTCCCAGGGTTTTATCACAGCACCTTTGTAACTGTGTGCGCTTGGGGTGAATGAGCGGGCAGTTTGAATTCCGTGTATGCCACCATTAAGTAGGCAACATGACAATCTCGTGCTGTCCTGCAGTGTGAGATTGTCATGTCTCCATTTTGATCGTGATCGAAACTGAACTGTCCCCGATGACCCGGTAATTAACTCTAAAAACTGGAGTCTCTGGGGCAAATCCGGAGAGAGTTCCTACGTATGATGCTAATTCCCTGAAAAGTATGCCAGTTCTTTCTGTTACTTACCATTTGCCATGCTATTGAGAATGCCCCCTATGTGTGTGCTGTACCTGGATTAATTCATAGCAGGGTGTGTAATATTGGCTTGGCACACACATAAATGAACACACATTGTGCCACAAACAGATACAGGTTTTCTTAAAAACTATTTATATTACAAACAAATGGCTAACACTACATATATAGGCAGTTTTTAATTATTAAAATAAAAGACATTTTATGGTGATAAGTTTATCTAATGGGAATTGTAACTTGCCTCTAGAAACGCCACATTTACCTTCTACAGCCAAGTACATACTCGGTATAAGCAATTGTAGAATACAGGATCTGAGGAGGGCCAAACTTGTTTTTGGGATGATTTGTGCAAGGTTGTCCCTGTTCAGACAGCCATGTTCACTGGTCATCGATCAAGAGTGAGTTGGCTCCGTCATCATCCGACGCCTCCGGGGATTGAGTTATTTAAAGTGTAAGCATTTGGTTACATCTTGAAGTAAATACAAATTTGCAAAATCCCCATTGATTTAAATGGTGCTTGAATTCTAGAGAGATCTCTGGTGCAATTTGCTGAACATTACAACGTCAAACAGATACTGAATATGATGACAGTTGTGTTCAAAACCACACTGATAAATAATATAGGCACTGGACAAACTACTGGAAGTATAATAATACCGTTCAGTGCTAAGATATGCTCTGGAACAAGGTTCTACTCCTGCCCAACACCAATTTACTAAACTAATTTTCCCCTTTACACTGCTTGCCATAAGGGGTGGGGAAGTGAAGAATTTTGGGGCTTTTCTTTCCTCTGTTCCTTGTTTAAAGTGGAACTTTTACCTATATCTTCCTAACCCCATACAGTTTAGTCAAGATCTGTGAACTATACGTTTTTAACCCTTTGAGTACCTAAGAGGTACATAATGCAATGCAGAGCAATGCATTGCATAACCCTCTGGCACGCAAAGGGTTAAGTTAAAAATCATTGCTGATACCATATCATCATGAGACTTAGGTTATGTACAAACATTCATGTGCTTTATTGAAATAAATTCTTCATTTAAAAATACCTTCTGATCATGAGTAAACGCTGGGTGCATGAAATGCGTTGATCAGAAGCAAGGGTCTGTAACACCTGACTGAGGACCACACGAAAGTCTTTCCTAGCTCTTGATATGGGTTGCAACAACAGAAGGTATTTTTAAATGAAGAATTTATTTCAGTAAAGCACATGAATGTTTTTACATAACCTGAGTCTCATGATGATATTAACCTAGTTTGTGCTAGCTCACTCCTGTTATTCATACTGAATCTGCTGAAATCTTGAGAGAGATTTAAGGAGCAAGCACTCATGTTTTTTATGTGAGAGGGAAGAATAAAAACTGTATTAAAGGGACAGTAACGTCCCATAAAAACGTTATATGGTTTCATAGAGCCTTAGAAAATAAGCAGAATGGTGCAGACCCTATCTCTCAAACTGCTATGGTGTGAGAGATATAGGGATTCAAAGTTCCCCCCTCCCTCCCCTTCTCTTGATGTCAGCTGTAAAGCTGACAGCAGGAGAATTGAGTCGTACGACTTGAGGAGGCTCTTCAGCAGAGCCGAGATCGCGTTATCTATAAAGAATTCATTCATTGGAAAGATCTACAAAGCGTGCCTGGTTTGCAAGTACACTTTGTAGACATTTTCAGTGAATGAATTCTTTATAGATAACGCAATCTCGGCTATGCTGCAGAGCCGCCTGCTGGTCCCCGGACCGGAATCTCCTGCTGTCAGCTAGACGCTGACGTCAGGAGAAGGGGTGGGAGGGAGGAACTTACAATGCAAATATCTCTCAAACCATAGCAGTTTGAGAGATAGGGTTTGCACCATTCTGCTTATTTTCTAAGACTCTATAAAACTATAAAAAGTTTTTATCGGACAAATACAGTCCCTTTAAATCTGTTGAAACTATAACAGCTGGTCCTGTGTATCAGATATATTCTGTTTGGACGTGATTCTGATGTAAAGTTTGAAGTAGAGCTGCTTAAAAGTTTCTTGTGAGTTTGATGTATCGTAAAAAAGTACCTTTGTCCGGAGCAGAGAGGGAGAGCGGCGCCATGTCTGTGACGTAGACGATGACTGGCATCGTTCTCCCTGTACGTGCAGTTTAGAGGGAGGTGAAAGTACTGCCCCTGTTTTCCTTTTACCAGACCTCTCTCACCATCTCTCTGACCTGGATGCGCATAGGACCGAGAGCGCACGAGGTCAGAGCAACATGTCAGTAGGTTGGTGGACTGGATTGATAGGTATATGGGAGGACATAGGAAGCGCTGCGGAGCACTTAGTCCCGCAGGGACCGGCCAGATGACGTCAGAAGATACCAATAACGCAATATCTCTATCAGCAGTAAAAATTAAAGGGATAGTACTGGTTACTTTAAAGAAAGTTTAATAGTGCAGCTATTAAAAATATAAATGTAATGACCTACCTCCCATCTCTCAGACATGTATAGTTTGAGAGATATAAGCTGCTAAAGCTCCCCTCTCCCTCCTCTTTCATTGACGTCAGCTCTCTATCGGACAGAAGGAGATTCTGGTCCCGGGAACAGCATGCTGCCCTCCCTAGAAGCAATCATCAGATACGCTGCCCTCCTTAGAGGCAATCATCGGGCATGCTGCCTTCCTTAGAGACAATCATAGGGCGTGCTGCATTCCTTAGAGACAATCATAGGGCATGCTGCCCTCCTTAGAAGCAATAATCAGGTGCGCTGCCCTCCTTAGAAGCAATCATCAGGTGCGCTGCCCTCCTTAGAAGCAATCATCAGATGCATTGCCCTCGTTACACATAATCATCGGGTACGCTGCCCTCCTTAGGGGCAATCATTGGGTTTGCTGCCCTCCTTAGAGGCAATCATCAGATGCATTGCCCTCCTTAGAAGCAATAATTGGGTGCGTTGCCCTCCTTAGTGGCAATGTTTGGGCATGCCGCCCTCTTTAGAGGCAATTGTCGGACAAGCAGCCTACCTTAGAGGCAATTATTGGCCTGTCAGAATTGCTTCACTTTTGCCTTTTTAAATATGGAAATTATATAAAATTGCTAATTGCTAATGTCATAAGTGTGATTAAGCCTTAATAATTATAAAATCTCCAGCAGGACAAATTAAATAAGTGTTATTCTTTAGCAGCTAGGGTTGCCAAAACATCTCTTGAAAGCAGATCTGTCACCATAATTAATTTTAAAGAGAATTAAAAACTGCCTATATGTTGCGCTAGTCATTTGCTTGTGATATAAATAGTTTATGAAAAATTAACCTTTACCTGTTGTTGGCACAGTCTGGCAGTTTATGCTAATGAGCTTCTGTGCTGGGCTAATAATATGACACACTGTGCTATGAATGAATCCAGACAGAGCCAACACACTTGGGGAATTTCTAATAGCACAGTGAGAGGTAAATTTTGCTCCAAACAGAACTAATTAGCACTTGGGAGATACAGACCCCTAATATATCCTAAAGAGGGACACTTATGAGGTATGTACCCCTAATATCTCCTAAAGAGGGACACTTGGGAGATACAGACCCCTAATATATCCTAAAGAGGGACACTTGGGAGGTATGGACCCCTAATATCTCCTAAAGAGGGACACTTGGGAGGTATGGACCCCTAATATCTCCTAAAGAGGGACACTTGGGAGGTATGTACCCCTAATGTCTACTAAAGAGGGACACTTTGGAGGCATGAACTGCTAATATCTCCTAAACAGGGAACATGGGAGGTACAGGCCCCTAATTTCTCTTACAGATGGACACTTGGGAGGTATGAATCCCTAATATCTCCTAAAGAAAATCATTTAGGAGGTATGTACCCCTAATATTTCCTAAAGAAGGACATTTGGGAGGTGTGCTTACCTAGCAAGCTCTTACTCAGTTCCCAATCGCTCTGTTCATCTCTGACTGTCTTGTTCCCAGAGAGGAAGCGTGAAGCATCAGACTCATTGGTTCCCATACTGCTATGTCCCACTGACTGGAGGAACACATGGCACGGGCATTTCAAAAGATCTGGTCATGTGACTCTCCTGCCCTGAATCGGTTACCATGGCAGCTGTTTTGTTTAAATTCCCTTTTGTCAATTTGCCTTTAATTAATGCTTGCAATCTTCTTTTAAACAGAACTTTTATTTAAAGAAAAACCAGAATGAAAAAATGATCTTATCAGTGCCTGTAAAACTTTTGCAGTGATTTAAAAGTGATTTAGTTCTATATTTATTTTTTTATATTCTTAAAGGGAACCTTTTTCATGAAGTAAACCAAATTTATACATCAGCGTTATGAAAATAAAACCAAACTGTGACACGAATTTGTATATTATCTTAACCCTTTGAGTGCCAGAGGTGTACGGAACGCATTGCTTTGCAACGCGTTCCGTACCCCTCTGGCACGCATAGGGTTAATAAAAAAAAGTAATAAAAATGTTTTATTTCTGTGTAGAATTTCTTCTCTCCTACTTTCCCTCCGTTCCCTGCTGCTGCAGAGCAGTGCACTAAACAACTCCCCTGACCCCACTCTAGGGTTGTCAAATCAGATGTTTGTCTCTTTGGCACTCAAAGGCTTAATAAGGGGAAGCATAGGGAGAAATGCATGTTGCTAAGCTGCAGTAATTTCCTGGATTGTAGTGGTGGCCATGTTGGGTGAACACGTTTCTATTCAGCCATTCAGGCACATTGTAGATAGGGTGACCACATGTCCCGATTTGGCCGGGACAGTCCCGGATTTTAAGTGTGTGTCCCATGTCCCTGGCTCCCCCTTATGGGACAATACAAAGTCCTGGAATGAAGACTCCAGAACACTGAGGTCTAACATTAGAAGGAGAACAGCCCATTACCTGCTGTGACAGGAAGTGATGTCTCTGCTGGGCTACAAGAAAATGACTTCCAAACAGAGCTCTAAACACTACTGAGCCTTGCTCCAGACATCAGTCGAGTGTAATTTTATCATTGTGTAATGTTAGTTTAAGGCTTTGGGTATGATGTACATTTTCTTGTAGCCCACAACAAGCATCACTTTCTGTTATAGCAGTCAATGGGCAGTTCCCCCTCTAGTGTTTAGAAATCTGTGGTGCGCGCTTCTCTTCGCAGTGTCCCTGAATGGCAGAACTGAAATGTGGTCACCCTTATTGTAGAGATCAGAGCAAGAAGTGCCCTGGTGCAAGAAGTGCCACGCCCCCACCACCACATCAGCCCCCCTCAACCACACTGACCCCTCTACAATGCCCCTCAATCTCCACAATGCCCCCATCTCCTACCTCCCTGGAGCTCCTGCGCGGTCTTCTTAGTAATGCAGAGCGCTGAGAGATGATGTCATCTCCCAGCGCTCTGCATTACTAGAGAGCTGGAGGGAGATTGCGGGCTCCAGGCGGAGGGGTCACAGGGGGCGGCCGGGCCCCTGGAGTGACAGGCCCGGTCGCAGGTGTGATCCCTGTAATTACGCCACTGCATCACAGGGCATCAGTGTGCAACCTGGTCTTTGTACTGTGCACCACAGAGTTCTCAGCACTAGAGGGAGAACTGCGTATTGTCTGCTGTGACAGAAAGAGTTGCCTATGCTGGGCTACAAGACACCCAAAGCCTTAGACTAGCATTATACTACAACAAAATTGCACCGGAGACACGCAAAGCCTTAGACTAGCATTATACTACAACAAAATTGCACCAGAAACACGCAAAGCCTTAGACTAGCATTATACTACAACAAAATTGCACCAGAAACACGCAAAGCCTTAGACTAGCATTATACTACAACAAAATTGCACCAGAAACACCCAAAGCCTTAGACTAGCATTATACTACAACAAAATTGCACCGGAGACACGCAAAGCCTTAGACTAGCATTATACTACAACAAAATTGCACCAGAAACACGCAAAGCCTTAGACTAGCATTATACTACAACAAAATTGCACCAGAAACACCCAAAGCCTTAGACTAGCATTATACTACAACAAAATTGCACCAGAAACACCCAAAGCCTTAGACTAGCATTATACTACAACAAAATTGCACCAGAAACACCCAAAGCCTTAGACTAGCATTATACTACAACAAAATTGCACCAGAAACACCCAAAGCCTTAGACTAGTATTATACTACAACAAAATTGCACCAGAAACACCCAAAGCCTTAGACTAGTATTCTACTACAACAAAATTGCACCAGAAACACCCAAAGCCTTAGACTAGTATTCTACTACAACAAAATTGCACAGCAGCTCCTGTTTTATATCAGGATCAAGACTCAGTTTTATCTCTACTGTTTAGAACTCTGTCTGGAAGCCATTTTGTTGAAGCCCAGCAGAGACATCACTTCCTGTCACAGTAGGCAATGGGCAGTTCTTCTAGTGTATAGAACTCTGTGCTCTGGAGTCTTCTTTCCCGGACTTTGTATTGTCCCAGAATGAGGGCTGCCCAGGACATGGGACACACACTTGAAATCCAAAGCTGAACTGGACAGTCCGAGAGATGTGGTCACTCTTTTTGAGATGTAGCAGTGCAGCTGAAATTTTTCATATGTCCCCCTTTTTAAATGGATGATTTGGCAAACCTACCCCCTTCTTCCCAGTGGCTGTTAAGGATGATGACAGTTGTGTAACTAGTCATTGGAGGGCCCCATCACAAAATTTTTTTCTCAGAGACATAAATAGAACCTATTGGAGCATGTGGCAGATGGGGCACCTTGGATGTCTGACCCTGGTGCCAGTGCACCCTCTGTAGCTCCTTTGTGCCTGGATGTGGGTAATTGTAGTTTGTTTTGTATTTAGTTGAATTATAATTACAAATGAATATCCACGGGATGTACTTAAAGGGGATCTATCACCCCAGTACAAATGTTTACTAAATGTTAGATTACCTAGGCATTAGGTGGAATTCTTGAATATATTTTTTTTAATCTTCTGTTGCTGAAAATTAATGTTTAAAGACTGCACTTCCGTATAGACTGCGAGTACAGCGCTGTACCCACAGTCTCCACTCAACTCCCTCTAGCCAGCCTCCTTTGATGATGGAGGTTTCTGTCTGTAAGCAAAGGCGGTCTCATTGGCAGAGATCGATATCTAGCCAATGAGATCGCTCCAGCCTACAGATAGACAGCCTCCATCATCAAAGGAGGCTGGCTAGAGGGAGGTGAGCGGAGACTGTGGGAATAGCGCTGTACTCGCAGTCTATACAGAAATGCAGTCTTTAAACATTCATTTTCAGCAACAGACGATTAAAAAAATATATATTCAAGAATTCCACCTAATGCCTAGGTAATCTAACGTTTAACAAACATTTGTACTGAGGCATACCTCCCAAGTGTCCCTCTTTAGGAGGGACAGTCCCTCTTTTAGACCCAAATCCCTCTGTCCCTCTTTCCCACCCTGATGTCCCTCTTTTTAGGAGATCAGACTGTGTGGTGTGTATATAATGGTATCACACTGCTCCACAGCAATAAAACTCACATTAATGATTGTTTAAACGTTAGTATATGTGTTTATAAATTAGTCTGTGTAAATAAAATACTTTGGTCTTGTTAGAAGTCACTTATTAGGTTATACAAGGAGGTGTCTATAGGTCACAAAATAGCCTAAAAATTATCTGTAATGCCCCAGCCACACCCCCAGAAACACCCCCTAAACCATAAGTGTCCCTCTAGCAATTTGAAATGTTGGGAGGTATGCTGGGGTGATAGATCCCCTTTAAAAAAAAACATAACCACCCCCAAACTAAACAATATCCAAGTAGTTAAAAGCCCCATATCAATCAACAGGAATATTAATTTGCCCCAATGGTGCAGTTGATTTGCTCTAGAATTGTTCCTCTGTAACTGCACTAGAGGTAACAAATGTAAATTCTCACAATTACCCTTGAATGCTTAATAAATCTCCAACACGTTGCTTCATTTTGGTTTTCCTTTTACCCAGAGGTCCTCAAGTGCTACCTACAAGTCAGATTTAAAAGGATAGTAATGTTTCACAAAAACAGCAGCTCCAATTAACCCTTTGTGTGCCAGAGGGGTACGCAACACATTGCTTTGCAATGTGTTGCGTACCCTTCTGGCACTCAAAGGATTAAACTCCATAGTATTTGGGTTATGAAGAGTGTTATTTCAATAATGTCAGAGTTGTAATTCAATAGTAATTGAATGATAAAGTATCCCCTTCCCTCCCCTTTTACTGATGTAACACTGCTCACCTCAGAGCAGCAAGACTGTCCGGATGGATTGCAGAGAGGGAAAATCTTCAGTGAGCATAAGGAAAAACCTGTCAAGGGGGGCAGTGTTTTCCTTATGATCACAATAGGAAGATTGTCCCTTGCTGTGAGCTGTCTGGTCTTAAGAGGGGAGGTGGTTTACACTAGGTAAAAGGGGCGGGAGGGGGATACTTTATCATTCAATTACTCTTGAACTACATCTCTGACAGTATTGAAATAACACTCTCCATGGCCCAAATAGTATGAAGATTAATTGGAGCTTCTGTTTTTGTGAAACATTACTATCCCTTTAAGGATTTCTGCACTTGAGTACAGGTGGGTAAGTCAACTTGAATGAGCCAGTGATTAACTCACCTGTGCTTAGTGCTGGCCTGCTGGTGGCCCTTGAGGGCTGAATAAAATACCTGTAAAAACTCTGGATCTGTCCTACAGACTTTGGTTTTCAGATTTAATTATTGGGCCTCCAAGGCCAGAGGCTCATTCATCCACTTGGTGAGTTCAGTGCCCTCCTGTCCTATTTTGTCCACTTCCCCACCCATTTCATAGCAAACTCCTCCTTTCAACCACCCACAATAGTAAATAAAATAATTTGGACTCTCTCATCCTCAGGTCTACAGTGTTTCTCTGGCGGAACTTGGGACAAAAACGTTCTCAGGTTTACCAAACATGAACACCCCTGATTTAACTGTTTGGAAGTTAGAGAGGTTTTTCTTGCATCCATGGGGTTAAATTGCAATTAACCAAATTCTCATTACATTGTCTCATTACAATTCTCATAGCATTGTCAAGAGCTTTTAAGTATGCACAATGTATGGCCTTGCTGGTGTCCAAGAAAGGATTATGTTCTGTTTCTCTTGTAAAAATGCAGCTGTGATTTATCATTGCAGTTTGTCAGCCTCTCCAGTCTGCAGAAAAGATCTTCTCCTGATGTATTAAAAGATCAAGTCCCAACGGCTTTAGTAGGGACATTTCACTACACTCTTTTTTTTCCAGTTTTGCATTTTTTTTTGGCTGAAAGACTGAGAAATAGGCCCTAAGTTGTAATGAGATTGTGAGAGAATAGAAAACTGCATGTTCTGCAAAGTGCCTGAATTTTGTCCCCTTGAACGCTATGAAGATCTCCAAGGCATTGCTTTGAAGGGATTTTAAGACCTCTGAGACAGAAAATGGGTTACATTTAATTTAACCCTTTGTGAGCCAGATAGTTATCCAACGCAAGGCTTCAGCTTGGGAGGAGAAATCTGTACATCCGTAGAGAACTGGTTAAATGATGGATGGCAGAGAGTTGTTGTAAATGGGAACTTTTCAGGTTAGACTAAAGTTGTAAGAGGGGTGGCATGGGTTTACACACCTCCCAACATTTCAAATGGCCAAAGAGGGACACTTTTGTTGCAGGTGGTGTTGTGGAGAGGCTTGGCTGATAGGTGGGGTATTACCAAGAATTTTTAGGTTATTTTGTGTCCTATTGACACCTCTTTATATAACTGAATAAATTATTTAGAACACGACCAAGTATTTTTTTTTCACACATACTAATTTATAAACACATATAGTGAAGTTAATCCAAACATTAATGTGAGTTTTGTTGCTGTGGAGCAATGTGATACACTTATATACACACCACACAGTCTGATCTCCTAAACACAGATACACCAGGGTGTTACACTTATATACACACCGCACAGTCTGATCTCCTAAACACAGGGACACCAGGATGATACACTTATATACACACCGCACAGTCTGATCTCCTAAACACAGGGACACCAGGGTGATACACTTATATACACACCACACAGTCTGATCTCCTAAACACAGATACACCAGGGTGTTACACTTATATACACACCGCACAGTCTGATCTCCTAAACACAGGGACACCACGGTGATACACTTCTATACACACCACACAGTCTGATCTCCTAAACACAGGGACACCAGGGTGATACACTTATATACACACCGCGCAGTCTGATCTCCTAAACACAGGGACACCAGGGTGATACACTTATATATACACCACATAGTCTGATCTCCTAAACACAGGGACACCAGGGTGATACACTTCTATACACACCACACAGTCTGATCTCCTAAACACAGGGACACCAGGGTGATACACTTATATACACACCGCGCAGTCTGATCTCCTAAACACAGGGACACCAGGGTGATACACTTATATATACACCACATAGTCTGATCTCCTAAACACAGGGACACCAGGGTGATACACTTCTATACACACCACACAGTCTGATCTCCTAAACACAGGGACACCAGGGTGATACACTTATATATACACCACATAGTCTGATCTCCTAAACACAGGGACATCAGGGTGATACACTTCTATACATACCACACAGTCTGATCTCCTAAACACAGGGACACCAGAGTGATACACTTATATACACACCACACAGTCTGATCTCCTAAACACAGGGACACCAGGGTGATACACTTATATACACACCGCACAGTCTGATCTCCTAAACACAGGGACACCAGGGTGATACACTTATATACACACCGCGCAGTCTGATCTCCTAAACACAGGGACACCAGGGTGATACACTTATATATACACCACATAGTCTGATCTCCTAAACACAGGGACACCAGGGTGATACACTTCTATACACACCACACAGTCTGATCTCCTAAACACAGGGACACCAGGGTGATACACTTATATATACACCACATAGTCTGATCTCCTAAACACAGGGACATCAGGGTGATACACTTCTATACATACCACACAGTCTGATCTCCTAAACACAGGGACACCAGGGGGATACACTTATATACACACCAGACAGTCTGATCTCCTAAACACAGGGACACCAGGGTGATACACTTATATACACACCAGACAGTCCGATCTCCTAAACACAGGGACACCAGGGTGATACACTTCTATACACACCACACAGTCTGATCTCCTAAACACAGATACACCAGGGTGATACACTTATATACACACTGCACAGTCTGATCTCCTAAACACAGGGACACCAGGGTGATACACTTATATACACACCACACAGTCTGATCTCCTAAACACAGGGACACCAGGATGATACACTTCTATACACACCACACAGTCTGATCTCCTAAACACAGGGACACCAGGGTGATACACTTATATACACACCACACAGTCTGATCTCCTAAACACAGAGACACCAGGGTGATACACTTCTATACACACACCACACAGTCTGATCTCCTAAACACAGGGACACCAGGGTGATACACTTATATACACACCACACAGTCTGATCTCCTAAACACAGGAACACCAGGGTGATACACTTATATACACACCACACAGTCTGATCTCCTAAACACAGGGACACCAGGGTGATACACTTATATACACACCACACAGTCTGATCTCCTAAACACAGAGACACCAGGGTGATACACTTCTATACACACACCACACAGTCTGATCTCCTAAACACAGGGACACCAGGGTGATACACTTATATACACACCACACAGTCTGATATCCTAAACACAGGAACACCAGGGTGATACACTTATATACACACCACACAGTCTGATCTCCTAAACACAGGGACACCAGGGTGATACACTTATATACACACCACACAGTCTGATCTCCTAAATACAGGGACACCGGGGTGATACACTTATATACACACCACACAGTCTGATCTCCTAAACACAGGGACACCAGGGTGATACACTTATATACACACCACACAGTCTGATCTCCTAAACACAGGGACACCAGGGTGATACACTTCTATACACACCGCACAGTCTGCTCTCCTAAACACAGGGACATCAGGGTGATACACTTCTATACACACCACACAGTCTGATCTCCTAAACACAGGGACACCAGGGTGATACACTTCTATACACACACCACACAGTCTGATCTCCTAAACACAGGGACACCAGGGTGATACACTTATATACACACCACACAGTCTGATCTCCTAAACACAGGGACATCAGGGTGATACACTTCTATACACACACCACACAGTCTGATCTCCTAAACACAGGGACACCAGGGTGATACACTTATATACACACCACACAGTCTGATCTCCTTAACACAGGGACACCAGGGTGATACACTTATATACACACCGCACAGTCTGATCTCCTAAACACAGGGACACCAGGGTGATACACTTATATACACACCACACAGTCTGATCTCCTAGACACAGGGACACCAGGGTGATACACTTATATACACACCATACAGTCTGATCTCCTAAACACAGGGACATCAAGGTTATACACTTATATACACACACCACACAGTCTGATCTCCTAAACACAGGGACACCAGGGTGATACACTTATATACACACCACACAGTCTGATCTCCTTAACACAGGGACACCAGGGTGATACACTTATATACACACCGCACAGTCTGATCTCCTAAACACAGGGACACCAGGGTGATACACTTCTATACACACCACACAGTCTGATCTCCTAAACACAGGGACACCAGGGTGATACACTTATATACACACCATACAGTCTGATCTCCTAAACACAGGGACATCAGGGTTATACACTTATACACACACCACACAGTCTGATCTCCTAAACACAGGGACACCAGGGTGATACACTTATATACACACCACACAGTCTGATCTCCTAAACACAGGGACACCAGGGTGATACACTTATATACACACCACACAGTCTGATCTCCTAAACACAGGGACACCAGGGTGATACACTTATATACACTCCACACAGTCTGATCTCCTAAACACAGGGACACCAGGGTGATACACTTATATACACACCACACAGTCTGATCTCCTAAACACAGGGACACCAGGGTGATACACTTCTATACACACCACACAGTCTGATCTCCTAAACACAGGGACACCAGGGTGATACACTTATACACACACCACACAGTCTGATCTCCTAAACACAGGGATACCAGGGTGATACACTTATATACACACCACACAGTCTGAGCTCCTAAAAAGAGGGACACCAGGGTGGGAAAGAGGGACAGAGGGATTTGGATCTCAACGATGGACACTTGGGAGCTGTGCTGTATCTTGGCCTACGCCTAGGGCGGCACTTTACAGGGGGCGGCATAAAAAGCCACCCCTACCTGCCTGCTTCACTGCTTGGATGCCCCTGGCCTCCTACCCGCTCAAACTTGTCTTTCTCATTGCTCCAGTAGAAAATGGCTACTAACGCTAGGCTATTTAGCCAAGCGCACCTCTTTCTGTCAAGTGTGCATGTGTCAGGACTCGGATCCTGGGGCATGCGCACATATGAGAGGGACTGACGAGTTGGTCACACTGCGGTGGAGCAGCGGAGCTGTCAGCCAGAGCTCCGCCCACTCTTCCTTACTGGAGTCGAACTTGTGCCAGACAGACTGGAAGTTGGCAGAGACTCACTGCAGCGCACACACAGTAAGGTCGTGGCACCACAGAACACAGCCAAAATCAAAATGCCCAACGATTTATCATTCAAATGGGATTTTTAACCAAAATGTTAGAGAGATTACTAAAGATTAAAAAACAATGCAATGGAGATGACTATAGAAATCAAGGGGTTAAGAGCCCCATTTAAAATCAGTTGGAATTTTAAGTTACTTCCTAGGGCACAAATGGTGTGAACCAGCTTTGACTGTGCACTTTATACACATTGCCCTATGGCAAAGTGGAACATTTCTGGACAAATCAACTGAACTGTAGCAGGGGACAAACAAAAATTTAAAAAAAAATCCCATAGATCTAGATGGGTCTTTTAACCCCTTCCAAGCTAGACACATCTACACTGCGCTGTGTATTACATTGAGACCTTTGTAGCATCCAAGTGGTTAAAGGTCCCATTTAAATCAGTGGGGACTTTTCATGTCTCCTCTACAATGTAGTTTGTTTTACCTCAGAATTGTCTCACTTTGCATGTATACATCAGGCCCAATAATGTGCAAGCTTTTAGTGACACGCTGATACACAGGCTGTAGCGAGCCTTCTGTATAAATCACAGTGCAGACCAGCTGCACTGTAGGAGACAGACAATTCTTCCTAATTATATAAATTGGGATTTTTAACCCCTTGAATGCTAGAGGTGTCCAATGCATTTCAATTTAGAGACCTCTCTAATATTCAGTAGGTTAAAAGCCCCATTTATGTCTATAGTAAGGTTACATCTCCCTTATGATGCATGTAATTTCCCCCAGATTAACTCCAGTTATAAATATGGTCCAGTGTCCCTTTAATCTTTTGAATGCCAGAAAGGGACCCAATTCAATGCAGTGATATCTATCTGGCACTCAGAGTTAACCATACCTATTTTAACTTATATTTGATAATGATGGTATTACCTATATATGCATAGAAATGATGTGCACTGCTAATTTATATTTATTATTAAAGGGTCACCTGAATCCAGACCGTTAAACAAAAAGTCACCTTGATGGGTGCTTGTCACAAATCCCTGCTTGTATCGATTTTAAACATATGTAGTTGAACAGTCTATGGAGCAGCACAAGCCTCACGTGTAATCATACATACAGGAAACAGGCCTAATATAAACCATGTATTTGATTATTGAACGTCATAGGATTGTGAATATAGCCCCCTTGGGAAGCAAGTGGCCTGGCACTAGAGAGGAAGGGGTGCGACCAATAGAGGAAGGGGTGGGGTTTACAGATGAAGGGGTGGATCATAAACAGCAAGAGGTGTGGCCTGAACAGGAAGGGGTGGGGCATATAAAGAATGGGGGGCATGATTTTAGTCAGGCCTAGGGCAGAACAAAACTTAAATACACCACTGCTTGGGAGGTATGGACCCCTAATATCTCCTAAAGAGAGACACTTGGGAGGTATGTGTTCATTCCCTGACCCAAAGCTTTTTTATTTATGTATTAATGATCTAGAAGTGGGTATTGAAAGTAATGTCTCACTCTTTGCTGATAAGGAACACAAAAGCAATAAATATGCACAGATAATATAATAAGGCTATAAATAAAGACATAAATAGTCAGGTTGCACTCAGGGTTAAACAACACAAGTATGTATGGTATAAGGTAAGGGAAGGGCCCAAAGAGTGCAACCCTCAGCTAACCAAAAAAAGAACCCAATAAAATGAGGCACACCAGTAAATAGCCAAAAATAGAAAGACTTTATTAATACACCAAAGAGGTATAATATAAGGACATTAAAAAACATAAAAACAAAGTCTGAAGAGAATGGAAAATAAATATAACAAATTCCCAAGAAAAAATAATAAAGCAAATAAGTAGCCCAAACAAATACAAAATAAGTGAAACAAAATATAATAAGAAATAGAGCAAATCTATAAGTAAATAATACAAAGGAATATATGCCAGCCAAACTTATCTGATACAGTAACAGGGAAAAATAGAATCCAAACTCTCCAGACCAACAGCTAACCCAACGCGTATCGCCACTAACTAGTGAGAAACAACTTGGTGAATCCTTATTAGAGAAGGATTTAGGAGTGTTGATAGACGATAGACTTCACAGCAGTGTGCACTCAGCTGCTGCAAAAGCAAATAGGGTACTATCCTGTATAAAAAGTAGTATATATGTATGGGATGGAAATATAATTCTACCTCTATATATATATATATATATATATATATATATATATATACGTGGTATGGCCTTATCTAGAATATGGAGTACAGTTTTGGCAACCAGTTCTTAAAAAAAAGACATTATTGAATTGGTCAAACTGCAATGACATTCAACAAAACTGATAAAGAGACTGGAAGATCTGAGTTATAAAGATCGAATAGCCAAACTGGGTTTGCGTACATTGGAGAAGCAATATCTATAGGGTGATATGATTACCATTTATAAATAAATTTGAGGTCAATACAAAGAACTCTCCAAGGAACTAGTTACTCAAAGAGTTGAGCACAGAACAAGATGTCATTCATTAAGACTAGAGGAAATGCAAATCCAATTAAAACAAAGGCAAGGATTTTTTTTACAGTAAAGGCAGTACAGTTATGGAATTCTTTGTCTCAGGATGCTGTGTTTACAGATAATGTAGTTGCTTTGGAAAAAGTAATAGATACCGTTATAGTTCAGAACAGTATTGAAAATTATGACAGATGATTTCAAAGCAGATAGGATGTTGATCCAGGGAATTACCCAACTGCCTTCAAGAAGAAGTTTGTTTTAACCAACTGGGACTTAATTGGAAATTGATTCAAGAAGGTTTTTTTTTGCCTCCCTCTGGATCAAAACAGGTGATATGGCATGGGCCATGAACTATGTTATTCTGTTACCCAAAGGGTAAAATGTGGAGACTCTTGTTTTGGTACTTAATTACCAGGTCTATGAGGACAGAGGCTGATTCTTGGGGCTCAATGAGTTTCCTTGTAACGCCACCCACTTTGCTGCCAGCTCCAGACAGTCTGCCCATTTTAGGTGCAAACCCCAACTCCCCCTTCTCCATCAATCCCGCATACACCAGTGAAGTCCCACCCAGTTGGTGTGATACTCGCATCATTTGGGCACTCCCACCCTCAGATTTATGGAACCTACGGAAGCTTGGGACAAAAAGGTTCCCAGACATGTCTACTGTTATAGTGACAAGCAAAAATATATAGGCTCATAGGAGTAGGCGGGCTTTACCATGTGGGGAGGCTAATAATAATGATATTTGTATATGGGAAGACTTGCACCATAACATTTGTTATGTGGGTTTTATTTGGGGGAGGCTAAGCCTCCCTAAGCCTTCATTATTCTCCTCTTATGGACAGTCCTTACCCTTTCCTATATTTTGTTTATAGAAATGTAACCCTTTGGTTATTAGAGAGGCCTCGAACACAACCAGATACAACTAATCTGGCATCAGTTGGAGGGCCTCATGTTGCCATCTCTTCTCTACCATCTAAGGGGTTAATCTGCCCCCTCTTGTCCTCCATGACTGAAGAGTGGAACAAGGCCGGTATGTCAGAGAGTGGTTCTGTGACCAGTGGAACGGGTCTGGAGTATCACGCAGTGTATGTGTGGTTCTGTGACCAGTGGAACGGGTCTGGAGTGTCAGACAGTGTATGTGTGGTTCTGTGACCAGTGGAATGGGTCTAGAGTGCCAGACAGAGTATGTGTGGTTCTGTGGCCAGTGGAACGGGTCTGGAGTGTCAGGCAGTGTATGTGTGGTTCTGTGACCAGTGGAACGGGTCTGGATTGTCAGACAGCGTTTGTGTGGTTCTGTAGCCAGTAGAACAGATCTGGAGTGTCAGACAGTGTATGTGTGGTTCTATGGCCAGTGGAACGGGTCTGGAGTGTCAGACAGTGTATGTGTGGTTCTGTGACCAATGGAACCGGTCTGGAGTGTCAGACAGTGTATGTGTGGTTCTGTGACCAATGGAACCGGTCTGGAGTGTCAGACAGTGTATGTGTGGTTCTATGGCCAGTGGAATGGGTCTGGAGTGTCAGACAGTGTATGTGTGGTTCTGTGACCAATGGAATGGGTCTGGAGTGTCAGACAGTGTATGTGTGGTTCTATGGCCAGTGGAATGGGTCTGGAGTGTCAGACAGTGTATGTGTGGTTCTGTGACCAATGGAATGGGTCTGGAGTGTCAGACAGTGTATGTGTGGTTCTATGGCCAGTGGAACGGGTCTGGAGTGTCAGACAGTGTATGTGTGGTTCTATGGCCAGTGGAACGGGTCTGGAGTGTCAGACAGTGTATGTGTGGTTCTGTGACCAATGGAACCGGTCTGGAGTGTCAGACAGTGTATGTGTGGTTCTGTGACCAATGGAACGGATCTGGAGTGTCAGACAGTGTATGTGTGGTTCTATGGCCAGTGGAACGGATCTGGAGTGTCAGACAGTGTATGTGTGGTTCTGTGACCAGTGGAACGGGTCTGGAGTGTCAGACAGTGTATGTGTGGTTCTGTGACCAGTGGAACGGGTCTGGAGTGTCAGACAGTGTATGTGTGGTTCTGTGACCAGTGGAACAGGTCTGGAATGTCAGACAGTGTATGTGTGGTTCTGTGACCAATGGAACGGGTCTGGAGTGTCAGACAGTGTATGTGTGGTTCTGTGACCAGTGGAACGGGTCTGGAGTGTCAGACAGTGTATGTGTGGTTCTGTGACCAGTGGAACGGGTCTGGAGTGTCAGACAGTGTATGTGTGGTTCTGTGACCAGTGGAACGGGTCTGGAGTGTCAGACAGTGTATGTGTGGTTCTGTGACCCATGGAATGGGTCTGGAGTGTCAGACAGTGTATGTGTGGTTCTGTGACCAGTGGAACAGGTCTGGAATGTCAGACAGTGTATGTGTGGTTCTGTGACCAATGGAACGGGTCTGGAGTGTAAGACAGTGTATGTGAAGTCCAGTGGGACAGTGGAGCAAGGCGGGTGTGTCAGAGTATCTCTGAGTCTGTGACTACCACTGTGTCAAGGATGGGGTGTCCATCTCCTTGAACATAACATCCAAGACTGATTGAACATGTTACCACTTGCATGAAGGAGCAAGGGAAAAAAATCATAGTGGCCATTAGGATTTTTTTTTGCCCATAGTAAGTTAAGTGGAGTAGTGTAAAAGGGGTGTTAGTTAGGGATCCTTTGCGAGAGGCAGTCTCGATAGCCCAGCTCAGAAGTCCCTTGATGTGCACAAATGGTGTTGGGGCTCTTTCTATAGCTACCAGTCTCTTGCAGTTGTCTGTATTTATGTGTGGCCTTCCAGATGCTCTCACTTGCTCTTGGATCCACTTTGCATCCTTTCTTGCATCCACACTGCTCCTCTTTTATACGTTGTCCACAGGAACACCCTACACTCCCTCAAAAGCACTGGAACTTACCCTACAGTTTAACTCTCACAAGAAGGAATCACCCACTTAATGAGACTTACCCTACTAACCATCTGCTAACTTACGCCTGCCTACACAAAGGAACTTGTTTCCTGGCCCTCTGGCTCTTCCTTGGAGCCTTACTCCATGAATAGCCTCCTAATCCTATTATCCCAGTATATTCTCCAAGCTTATAGAACCCTGGAAACCCTCCAGACCTGTAATGAACCCACTAGTTGTGCAACAGCACTGCAGTGTCCTCTGTCATGGAGGACCCACCGCTAATTTCCCAGGTGGACCACCAAAACCTATCTTTACCAGGTCCCCAGCCATTAAGTGGATGCCCCGCATGAACTAAAGATAAACGATATTGCATGTGCTGTTATTTGACAAGTTGGGAGAATATTTTTTCTTTGTTTCCCTCATTTCTACACATATTTCTTCTTTGTAACCACGCAGACTACAAATTCTATTTCTTAATTATCACAATTGCCTTCATCATCCCTGTCTCCTTAATTACCCTGGTTTTCCCCGTATGTGACCCCAAACCCATCTTCTTTTTCCCCATCATCATTTCCTTTTCCCATTCCCAGTCCCCTGACTCCCCTGGTCCTTCAAGTCTGACCCCAGCCTGTTATTTGACGTATCGTTCCTCCACCCCCATTTCTGCACATTTCTCACCATTCTCAATCATTTGGTTATCTCTGCTATTCTTTTCCCCAGGCCCCAACCCTTCTCCTACTTCCCTCAGTCTGTATTGATATTTTAGTTTATAGATTTGGGGGTGACCTACATGTTGGTCTAGGGCTGCTTTTCTAATAAAAATCCCATCATTGTTGGACGGTCATTGACTATCTGAGGCTTATAGGAGTTGATGTCCAAAAATCTGTTTAAGGGCTTGTTCTTGTGGGGGACATCAGAGTCACTGTGTCTCTGTGAGGTCACCAATGCGTAAAATAATGTTCACATGGGTAGGATTGCATGACACAGCCCAGTACAGTGCAGTTTGTTGAGTACATGAAAGCCTATGGTAAGTTCATCACAGTGTCTAATGAGCATTCCTAGGAATCTCCATGTCCTCTGTTCCAAGCGAAACAGTGCAGAGCGGAGGATGGAGTCATCCAAATGATGTATTTTGTCTAATATTGTGAGTAGGGCTTACTTAGGGAGAGGAGTTTGCCATGGAATGGGTGAGAATGTGGGCAGAATGGGGCAGGAGTGGGTAGAATAGTTGGGAAAGTGGGTGGGGTTATAGCTGACCCTGGGGATCTGGTGGTAATTCAGCCTGAAAACTTGACAATTCAGGGCAGATCCAGATAACTTCCAGGTGCACTAATAAATGACTGACTGACCCACTTTGACCTCAGAACATCATGTGTGGCTGCTGTCAACTAAGACCAGCCACTCAACATGCCCCTTAGGATTGCTGGAAGAAAGCAAGACAACGTAGGCAAACACACACAGCTTGAACAGAGTGACATCACTGACAAGTGGAAGTCTCACCTTGTGTAGGGTGACCAGACCTTCCCTTTAACCGGGGACACATAGGAAACAGGCACTGAAATCACAGCAGTCCTGCAGTATGTATTTCTCATATGTGTCCCCGGTTAAAGGTGAGGTCTGGTCACCCATGTGACCATAGAATGGTATGTGACTAGTGTTGAACTGCCACTCACATCCTTACGTGGATATAAGCCTGTATCTGGCACTGCAGGTGTAATTCAATGAACTGGAATTTGCAAATCTGGAGCAAACAATTGTACCATAGGGTAGAAAAAAATCCCCAAATAATTATTTATTATTTATTTATTTATTTATTGATTTAGACTGTGTTTTATCCCTTTGAATGTCAGATAGCTATCCAATACAATACAAAAGTTTGTTTGCACTATACTTACTTTCTTTCATGTACAAGTGCTGGAATACATTCTATTCATCAGTCTGGCACAAGGATTATTGTTTTTTCATTAGCAGCTGGTTATTGAGTTTGTGTAGATTTTCACCTCTGCTCAGGCACCAATATCCCGACAATCTGCACTGACAGAGGTGTTTTAGAACCCCTGGAACAAACAACAATAGGGATATGTTAAAAAAAATATATATATAGTTCTTCTTTTTCTCTCCCAACCCTTTAACTCCTTGGATTCTACAGGTGTCGCCTAAACATTGTGAAATAATAATATTATTATTTATATAGCGCCAACATATTCTGCAGCGCTTTACAATAGGGGATAGACATATAGAGATATTAAATAGTACAAATCATATGTGGAGAACAGAAGGATCAGAGGACCCTGCTCATGACAGCTTACAGTCTAGAGGAAGGTGGGTAAGATACAGAAGGAGTAAGTGCTATTGGGTGTAAGTGTCTCCTGCCACATAAGCTGCCGGTCAGTGGGTGGGAGAGAGAAGTGCTGGTGACTGCAGTGGTCCAGGGAAGGGGTGGTTCTTAGTGATAATGTTGATGGAGGCAGTTGATAGGCTTCCCTGAAGAGGTGAGTTTTCAGGGAGCGTCTGAAGATCTGAAGGCTGGGGGAGAGTCTGATGGGGCGGGGGAGGGAATTCCAGATCTGGGGTGCAGCACGGGAGAAGCCCTGTAGGCGGGAGTGGGAGGAGTCCTGTAGGGGGGGAGTGGGAGAAGTCCTGTAGGCAGGAGTGGGAGGAGTCCTATAGGCAGGAGTGGGAGGATGTAATAAGAGCTGTGGAGAGCAGAAGGTCATGTGCAGAACGAAGATGGCGGGTGGGAGTGTATTTGGAGATGAGAGATGAAATATAGGGGGGTGCAGTGTTAGTAAGGGCTCTATAGGTGAGCACCAGGATTTTGAATTTAATTCTGTGTGCTAATGGGAGCCAGTGTAGGGACTGACAGAGGGGACTGGTGTTAGAGGAGCGGTTGGTTAGGTAGATTAGTCGTGCTGCTGAGTTCATGATGGACTGTAGTGGGGTTAGTCGGGCAAGAGGAAGGCCGGTTAGTAGTGAGTTACAGTAGTCAAGTAGTCAAGATGAAGTGATGATTAGCAAAACATGATTTTATGTGATGATTTAAAGGCAGGCAAGCAATGCACCTAATTCATGGGGAAAGCCAGGAGGAGACAAGGTGCTGGATTCTGTTGCAGGTGCTAATTTTATCACTGCATTTATCTCCAGTTTTCCCCATAGACTTCAATAGAAAAATGTTTGCTAAAATGGGAGTTAACATTTATCTCCTGCAATAGAATCCAGCCCTAGGTTGTATAGAAAGATGTATAAGCTGCAGAAAAATAGAGGTCCTATGCCCCATTACAGCTCACTAGTTAGACCTCCTCTAGGGTATGGCGTACCGTTCTGGAGACCATATCACCAGAAAGATATCAATATTATACATTACACATAAGAAGGACCATTTAGCATGGCCTTAGGATTGATGGGTGAAAGTGATATGACTATAAGCTCCTTAGGGCAGCAACTTCTCTCCTTTTGTTTCTATGAATGTGACATTTATTTTATCCCCTTTTATTTATTGTAACATACATCTGTAAGGAGCTGCGTACACTGTGTGGCACCATATAAATAAAGATATACAAATATACATGACTACCAGGGGAGGGCTGGCCTGGGGGGCAGGGGGCAATTGCCCCCTGGGCCGGTCATATGTCTGGGCTGGTGGGCCACTACTCCTCACTAAATCTCCCAATTGCTGCTGTAAATGGAGCTACACTAGTGATAACATAGAGCTTACAATTGAAATGGAGATACACAAACGACACCACAGAGGAACAATCCAAATGGAGCTACACTAGTAATATAACCCATTCCCTTGTAAGCACTATAGTATAACTAGTGTAGCATTACTTAAAGGGATAGTAATACTTAAAATGTAAAAAAAAAAATGTTGTAGGGTTTATCCACCTGAGTAAAACAAGAGTACTCCCACTGCTGAAAGGTGTTTCATTCAAAAGTTATTAATTTTCAAAGTTGAATTTTTTAGGTGCAATATCACAGTGGCCTGAAATTGTACAGTGGCACTGTTGCTACACCATCCTATGGAGATTTATGGTCCCGGGACCAGAGCTGTCCATAGGATCGTGTAGCAACAACGCCACTGTACAATTTCAGGCCACTGTGATATTGCATCTAAAAAATTCAACTTTGAAGATTAATAACTTTTGAATGAAATACCTTTCAGCAGTAGGAGTACTTTTGTTTTACTCAGGGGGATAAACCCTACAACATATTTTTTTATACATTTTAAGTATTACTATCCCTTTAAATTGTAAGTTTTGTAGGAGCACACTAGTGTAGCCTCATTTCAGCTATAAGCTATGTGGTCTCAGTTGCCTTACTTCACAACATTAATGCCAATTTTAAAATTAACAAAAGGGGGTGGGCTGGGACAGTGGGCGTGAGCGATATAGAAATGGCCACTTGACTCAATTTGCCCCCTGGGCCACAAGTTGCCAGCC
This sequence comes from Rhinophrynus dorsalis, assembly GCA_037306005.1. Classification (NCBI taxonomy): domain Eukaryota; kingdom Metazoa; phylum Chordata; class Amphibia; order Anura; family Rhinophrynidae; genus Rhinophrynus; species Rhinophrynus dorsalis. Next base: position 26,844,764 of record CM074724.1, read on the forward strand.
CTCCCCTGATGACTACACTGGTCAAATATATTGTTGTGCGCTAGATAGGTATGCAACTCTTAGCTTTTGCCATGCATTGGATACCTATCTGCAACTCAAAGGGGTAAAGGATTTAATAAGGTTCAGTAGGGATCTACTTTTCAGATTAAAAGGAATACAGGAACAATTGGACATGACCTAAAATTGGAGGGTGGAAAAATCCAAAGAAACTACTATACTGAAAGGGAGATAGATACATGGAACAGACTCCCAGCAGAAGTGGTTGAGAATTAAACAGTAAATTAATATGAGAACTCCTGGGAGATATTTGGCTATTCTAAAAGTAAAATAAATCTGAGCTACATAGATAGGGATACGGGCAGACTGGGTGGGCCTTTTGGTTGCTATATACCATCAAATTATATGCTTCTATCCAGTGGGTTAATAATCCCAGTGCCCAGCGTGCAGCCCTCAGCCAGGCAGGGCACGTGACTGGCATTCACACTCTGTCTAGATGGCAGTTAAGCCGTGTGGGGACAATTTTACAATAACTGCTTTGTGTTTGGCTTCAATAGACATGTCTGCAGTCCCACCGGGAACTGAGGAACGATGTGACCATTATGCAAATCTGGGGACAACTTTATAAGAAGCACATGATTTCATATTGGAGAACGCCTCCCGGAGCCCTGCAGAAAATCATTTAAAAATGTTCTGTTGTTACTTCTCCGGCTCCTTACTGTTAACGTTGTTATGTACAAGTACAGTGATGCTGCATCAATCACTCTGAGATGGTACAGGCAGTATCTGTGCTTGATCCTGGTGTGGATTAGATATTATTATTCCATATGTATGGGACTGGATTTCCATCTCTAGGGCTCCTAACCAAGACATCTAGACCTCATTAGCCCCCTACCGCAGCCACACCCCCACTCCTCCCATGACCACGCCTCCTAGCCCTATCCACTATTGCCTGGAACAGAGAATTCTCTTTGGGTCGAAAGTCCAAAAGAAAAATGGAGATCTGGGGCAAACCATTTGTACTTCAGGGGAGGACTACACATTTCCATTGATTTAAATGGGGATTTTAACCCCTTGAATTCTAGAGAGGTCTCCATCGCATGGAGACCTCTCTAAAATTCAAGCGGTTAAAATCCACATTTAAATCAATTTGAATTTTTTTATTTTTTAGGTCCCCCCATACTGCAAATGGCTTGCTCCAGAACACCTCCTACAATTTTCTTTTGAACATACAGCTCTGTGTATAATAAACAAGCAAAACACCAGCTCTTAACCCCGTGATTGCTAGAGAGGGTTCCAATATTGGAATCCTATCTAGCATCTGAGGGGTTAAGTTGGTGGCTCCCACCCCTCTCTTCGGACCTGCCTAACAGGACACGTGTTTAGGATTCCCCAGTTGATGAAATCACAGCCTCTGATTCATTCACCTGGGGGAAGCAGGGACATCATTATGGTAATTATCCAGGAAGATTGTAAATAAATCAGATATCATAAACTAGGGGAGAGTATGTGGTACACGGGGATTGGTTGGCTTTGACCACACCTATAACTCAGAAAGTAGGAGTGGCCAGCAAAGCTGAGGAACCAATCTAAATTTGGCACCCTAGGTGGTTGCCTGCTTCGTCTAATGGTAAATTATACCCTGACTATAACTTGTTACTGTAATAGAGTCTGTGTGACCCACTGGATACAGTTTTACTTAACCCTTTAAGTGGCGGGGGATACGCAACGCTTTGCTAAGCAATGCATTGCTTACCACTCTAGCACTCAAAGAGTTAAAGATAATCTGTCACCTGTCTAGATTCTCATTTCAGTGGGAACATTCATCCCGACAGTGTATGCAAGATTATTTGTACCTGTGAATTTAGTTCACCCCATTTCTAAGTACACTAGCAGGCGTGTGGCATGGCTTCACCTCATGGTGGGGCATCAGAACCCCTCCTGATACCACCCAGCAACTGATCTCCTTGCTGATTCTGCTGGGAGATCAATAGAGGAGATGCAGGGGAACAAGAGAGCGTCCCTGCTTCCATTCTACCCGGAGCTGGAGTGGGCAGGATTGGCAAAGTCTCTCATGTCAGTCAGGGAAGGCCTCAAACCCCGCCCCACACTTCCCACTGGCTGCCTACTGTCAGTAAGCCCGCCCTGGGGTGTGGCTGCCATCAATCCAGAAACACTTTTTGAGGCACACAAAACAAGGCTAGCCTTTTATGGCTAAAAGATCCTGCATCTCAGACAGATACACCCAGGGGCAGCACTAGAGAGGAGTTATCTCTGCCTCTTGAACCTGCCTCCTTCCTCTTCCGTGTCTGAGTAAAGACATGGCTGGAGTGGTGATTTAGACAAGGGGAAAACGTCTCTATGCCCAACTCAATATGGGACTCTTACCCCCTCATTGTTTTCTCCTCCCTCTGCCCTGTTCATCCCTCTTTCCCTCTGTTCCTGACATAGCTTCCTCTGCTGAGCTTATCATCCCTCTGCCTCTGCCCTGTTCATCCCTCTTTCCCTCTGTTCCTGACATAGCTTCCTCTGTTGAGCTTATCATCCCTCTGCCTCTGCCCTGTTCATCCCTCTTTCCCTCTGTTCCTGACATAGCTGCCTCTGTTGAGCTTATCATCCCTCTGCCTCTGCCCTGTTCATCCCTCCTTCCCTCTGTTCCTGACATAGCTTCCTCTGCTGAGCTCATCCCACCCTCTACCCACTTCTACTCCTTGTCACCCAGTTTTGCCCACTTCCCCAACCTGTTCCTCCCACTTCCCACCCCCTTCTTATCCTTCCCACAGTATTCTGCCCACTTCCCGCCCACCTCTTCTCCTTCCCACCCTGTTCTGCCCACTTCTCACCCACTTTTCCTTCCCACCCTGTTCTGCCCACTTCCCACCACTTCATTACACAGCCTGTTAAGTCCTGCCCCCACCTGCAATTTAGCCGTGCCCCTTTCTGACATATGCTCAGGCTTCAGAACCACAAGCAGCACCACAAACCCTTTCGGTGCCATAGGAATGTGCACTGCTTACCCATGTGGTACTGAAAAGTTGTAGCTTAAGATAAGAGGCTATATAGGGGACTCAGTAAGACAGGCACTGTTTGCCTGTGAACTGTACAGCTGCACAGTGAGATAGAAGACTTGCTACTGCTCATAATGTAACAGTTTCAGAGCCAGAGGGGTCTGCATCGTGTTTTGGACCCCTCTGGCACTCAAAGGGTTAAAGTCACCCACATGTAGCACATCCTTTCAATGACATAATTTCTATGGGTAGTAGCAAGACAGGCACATTATAAAGGGAGGACACGTGGAGTGGAGAAGGGGGAGGACCCACAGAGTGGAGAAGGGGGAGGACACGCAGAGTGGAGAAGTGGGAGGACATGCGGAGTGGAGAAGGGGGAGGATACATGGAGCGGAGAAGGGGGAGGATACACGGAGTAGAGAAGGGGGAGGATACACGTAGCGGAGAAGGGGGAGGACACACGGAGTGGAGAAGGGGGAGGACACACAGAGCTGAGAAGGGGGAGGACACACGGAGTAGAGAAGGGGGAGGACACACGGAGTAGAGAAGGGGGAGGACACACGGAGTAGAGAAGGGGGAGGACACACGGCGTGGAGAAGGGGGAGGACACACGGCGTGGAGAAGGGGGAGGACACACGGAGTGGAGAAGGGGGAGGATACACGGAGTGGAGAAGGGGGAGGATACACGGAGTAGAGAAGGGGGAGGATACACGTAGCGGAGAAGGGGGAGGACACATGGAGTAGAGAAGGGGGAGGACACACGGAGTAGAGAAGGGGGAGGACACACGGAGTGGAGAAGGGGAGGACACACGGAGTGGAGAAGGGGGAGGACACACGGAGTAGAGAAGGGGGAGGATACACGGAGTAGAAAAGGGGGAGGATACACAGAGTAGAGAAGGGGGAGGACACACGGAGTAGAGAAGGGGGAGGACGCACGTAGCGGAGAAGGGGGAGGACACACGGAGTGGAGAAGGGGGAGGATACATGGGGCGGAGAAGGGGGAGGACACACGGAGTAGAGAAGGGGGAGGACACACGGAGTGGAGAAGGGGGAGGATACACGGAGTGGAGAAGGGGGAGGACACACTGAGTAGAGAAGGGGCAGGACACACGGAGTAGAGAAGGGGGAGGATACACGGAGTGGAGAAGGGGGAGGACACACGGAGTGGAGAAGGGGGAGGACACACGGAGTAGAGAAGGGGGAGGACGCACGTAGCGGAGAAGGGGGAGGACACACGGAGTGGAGAAGGGGGGGGACATGGAGCGGAGAAGGGGACTGTGGAAGGAGCATTATGAACAGACAAATGGATGGTGAGTGAAAGGAGAGGGTGGGAGGAGGGCGAAAGGCCAAAGAGCAGGGAATGATTGGTGACATATCAGCATAGCTTGTGTTCTATCTCTCTGTGCAGATATACATTTCACAGGCAAATAATGCCTGAATTTTTAGGTGGTATTCCTATCTAACTGTGTCCCCTATCTAGCCTCTCATCTTCAGCTTTTAATGCAACTTTTCTATCCCTTTTAGTGCCACAGGGGTATGCAATGCACATCCTTATGTAATTGAAAGGGTTACAGGAGGGCATCTGCTGTCTTGCTCTTTAGCAGAGAGAGTAAACTGTCCCTCGGCTCCATAGGGAGCTACAGGAGATCCCAGCTTCCCCCTTCTCAGGATGATGATGATGGGACTGTGAACTCCGACCACAGAATCAGCTATTGGAGCTTAGTGCACGTGGTGAACACACACACAAATACGACAATGGCTCATTAACCCCTTAAGGACCAGTGACGTGGCAGGACCGTCACGCTGGTCTGGCACTTAAGGACCACTGACGGCCCTGGCACGTCACATACTTTTACTCACCGCGTAGGAGCGCGGTGAGTAATACCGGGGACTGAAGTTGATCGCTCCAAGACCGGAGAGATCTCTTTCAGTCCCCTGTTTGGCGTGCCGCCCCACGTCATCAGTCACGTGGGATGCCACGTCAAAGTTTCCTATGTGGTCCTTAAAGGACCGCACACCCCGGGACCGCTGGTCCTTAAGGGGTTAACCTGCATTTCAGTATGGAAATGACTCATTGTTGATGAGTTCAGTGCAAAATCCAAACTTGTTGAAGGTATGGCAGATTTATGACGATAAGAGAGAGGAGTGGTGGCGGATTGACGTGGATATGATGGTGAAGACATTTTACTGCATATTGAAGATATACCTTCAGCACAGATCAGAAACAACCTCTCCATCCTGAGGCCTTATCAAACGTGAGTGCATCTCAGCCCATGCGAAACAGTGATACTTTGCATGTGTCCTTGTAGCAATGTATGGGCTGTGTCTGTGTGCGACTGAGGATTTCAAGCAACTGTGTAGGTGTTTGCTAGTGAGACTGTATAGTGTTAAGTGACAGGTGAACTTTAACATGCAGTAGATGCTTCAATAGACCACACGTCAGGGTTGGGCAACTTGAGTTTCTCCAGTACTTAAAGGGATAGTAAAACTTAAAATGTAAAAAAAAATATGTTGTAGGGTTTATCCCCCTGAGTAAAACAAGAGTACTCCCACTGCTGAAAAGTGTTTCATTCATAAGTTATTAATTTTCAAAATTTAATTTTTTAGGTGCAATATCACAGTGGCCTGAAATTGTAGAGTGGCGCTGTTGCTACACCATCCTATGGAGATTTATGGTCCCGGGATCAGAGCTGTCCATAGGATCGTGTAGCAACAGCGCCACTGTACAATTTCAGGCCACTGTGATATTGCACCTAAAAAATTCAACTTTGAAAATTAATAACTTTTGAATGAAACACCTTTCAGCGGTGGGAGTACTCTTGTTTTACTCAGGGGGATAAACCCTACAACATTTTTTTTTACATTTTAAGTATTACTATCCCTTTAATCAGGGGCGGGCTGGCCCGGGGGGCAGGGGGGCAATTGCCCCCCGGGCCGTTCACAAGTCTGGGCTGGCGGGCCTCTGTCTCGGAGGTATGCCTGTGCGGGGCTGGTGCTGTACTTCCGCATATTTTTATTCAGAGCCAATAAACAGCCGCCTTCTCTACATTACCGTGTAGAGAAACCCACAGCTTGCATGCTAATTGGAGGAAGCAGTGGTATAGGGGGCAGGCACTCATGAGGAGGATGCTGTTGCTACTAACTGAATCCCAGGCTGCAGAGGCGGGTGCGTGTATGAAATACGCGCCGGAGGGACAGAGCAGAGCTACAGCGAATTTGGGTGGAGGATCTGACACCACAAACAAGGGGGTAAGATAAAGGGTTTGGTTGGCGGGTTTCATTATCCATTTGAAGGCTGGAGCGGTGTGCAACGCATTGTGAAGCAGTGAGTTGCACATCCCCATAGCCATGAAAGGGTTAATGTTCCATACACCTGGATGTGGTGTATATGACAGACATTCACAATGATAAATGCTCTGGCAGTGGCATGGTATGTGCAAATACTGAACACATATCCCTGCCCCCCAAACATTTAAAATGGCCAATAGAGGGACACTTTAATTTTAGGTGGTGATTTATTTTTTTTCTGATACAACTGATTTTTATTTTCCAAAACAAAACTGTAAAAAACCTATAAGGCACGGTAGGATTGCTTTAACACACAAGGACATTGGGGAGTGAGACGAAATGCAATGTGGATAGGAGACAGAGGGATGGTGGGTTCATGTGCACTAATTTCTCACCCTTTACCCCCTCAACCAAAAAAAATCCCAATCATCCTTAACTTTCTTACAGCATTCATTCCATTCCTCCCTACAGTTGTGTCAACATTTAACCTATCACTGCATATCTCACCTTGTTCCTACCTCTCTACCTTACTCCTTCTCTCCTGTGCTCTCTCTCTCTCTTTTGCAGCTCACCTCTGTCTCACCCTAATCCTCTCCCTCGGTTTTCACCATATTCTTGCATCTTCCTCACCCTAACAATCTCTGTCTCTCTATATTCAGCGCATCACTGCCTCCTTCACACCCTATACTTGACTGTCTTCCTCACCTTTCAGTTTACCAGCGCCTCTCTCTCTCACATGGTCCCCTGGCCCCTACTCTCATTACCCCATCCCCTGCCCCCCTTTCCTATAACCCCATCCTTAGATCCTTTTATTCATAAGGTCCCTAATACTGTCCTGTAATACAGTAGATGTTATGCATAAGTACCCTATAAGTTATGAATGACTGTTGTATGTAATTCACAAGCATTCATTACCTGCATGGTAACTGTAAAATTTCTGTTTTTAATACATACTGCAAAATATAAAAGGTACAATATAGGTAATGGATGTCTAGTGTATGTAATACACAGTCTTTCATTATCTATAGGGTAGCTACGTATAATATCTACTGTATGCATTACTCCTATTCAATTGTAAGCTCTTTTGTGTCACTAGTGTAGCTCCATTTCAGTTGTAAGCTTTTTGGTATCACTGGTGTATCTCCATCACAACTGTATGTTCTATGATATCACTAGTGTAGCTCAGTTTCAATTATAAGCTCTGTGGTATCAGTAATGTACCTACAATTTAGTTGCAAGCTCTGTGGTATCACTAATTTAGCTATATATCAACTGTAACCTATTTGGTATAACTAGTTTAGCCCAATTTCAATTGTAAGTTCTGTGATATTACTAGTGTAGCTCCATTTCAGATATAAGATCAGTGGTATTTCAGTGGTATTTCTACAATTTCTAAGCTGTGTATCACTAGTGTTGCTCCATTTCAATTGTAAGTCCTGTGGTATCACTAGTGTAGCACCATTTCAGTTTTAAAATCTGCGAATCACTAGCACCATTTCAATTGTATGCTCCATGATATCATTAGAGTAACTGTATATCAGTTGTAGCTTTGTGTTATTACTAGTGTAGCTCCAGTTCAACTGTAAACTCTGTGGTATCACTAGTATAGCTCATTTTGGAGTGTAAGCTCTGTGGCATCACAAGTGTAGCTCCATTTTAATTGTAAGCTCTGTGGTATCACTAGTATAGCTCAGTTTGGATTGTAAGCTATGTAGTATTACTAGTGTAGCTCAATTTCAATTGTAAGCTCTGTGGTATCTCAAAAATAAGGATTAAAAATAACCCAGAGTTTATAATTGTGCTGCCATATTACCACTGAAGTAGGTGCTACATGAAAAAAGCATATTGCAATTCAACACTGCTTAAAATGTACTTCTGCTGATACTTGTTTTATGTCACAACATTAATGGAATTTATAAAGGGGTTGGGTAGTGGGCTGGAGCGATAGTAAAAATGGGCCACTTGATTGCTTGCCCCCCAGGCCAAAAGTTGCCAGCCCTCCCCTGCCTTTAATGAATTACAATTCCCATTACCCTTAGCCATTTATTGAATAGGACGTGTATTCTTGTTGAAAAAGGGAAAGTCTCCTGTTTTGACCAAAAGTACCCAATACCGTGTTTTTAGAGACAGAACAGAAATCTATTGGAAAAAGACAGGAATAAAATAGGTGCTTCACTGTAAGTAAGTGGTTCAAGGTAAGTACACAGAACTAACAAAACAGTAATCAATCAGGTAAGATAAATACATTGATATTTCTACTATTAAAAACCTAGACATTAACACAAAATATTATTTTTGATTCATGTACTATCAATAGGAGGAAAATACATAATTATTTGTGCATTTTAACCCTTTGAGTGCCAGAGGGGTACGCAGGGCATTGCAATGAGTTGCATACCCCTCTGGCACTCAAAGGGTTAACCGACATACTTTCCCACAACGGCAACTTGATTTTAAGTCTGACTATCCCTTTAAGATATGATTCTATGCAAGTGGTGAGCGACCTGTGACCCTCCAGCTGTTGTTAGGTTATAATTCCCATAATTCGTAGCCAGCAGGCAGAGTATGATGGGAAATGGAGTTCAACAGCAGCTGGAGGATTTCGGTTTGCTTGCCCTCTTTTCTACAGTGAAAATCAGGATGAAATCAAACCTAACAAATGACTGAGCCATGTTTCATGGAAACGACTGAAGTTCTTAACACGTTCATTAGAAAAGATCAAGTGTGATCCTGAAAAATAGCACAGAGCGTCCTCAATAGCTAACAGAGCATGACAATAATGACAGTTCTCCACTATCACCACTAGGGTGCAGCCTTGTATCAGATATCATTACGAGCGCTACAGTTTTCCCCTTCTCCCCCTACATTATTATTGCAGTTTTATGTTCATGGGCCCAATTGCAGGAGAACATGTTGAGTGCCCACGGGGACCTATATATTGGGGAATAAATGCTTCAAGTAGGAGAAGAGATCTGAAAAAAATAAGAGCCGCAGTGAAAGAGAGAGGAGATCACTGCTGCAGGACACTGCTGATACCATGACATCTCCGTTCTATCAGAGAGGTGTCATTTTAAATCTGCCTCTAATTATTCACACAAGCCAAAAAGCCTGACAGTGTCCTGGGGGCCCTGACACTGCTTACAAGCCGTCTCCTGGAGCTTGACAGGTATGTCTCCACGGTTTGACAATAATGATTGTGTGTTTATAACCTTGTGCAGGAAGCCCAGGGCTTTAACCCTGTGAGTTCCAGTGAGGTGCTCAACGCAGCTTGATGTTCTCCCCTCTGGCACTCAAACATGGAAACATAAATTGTGACAGCAGATAATAACCAGCTGGCCCATCCAGTCTGCCCATTTCCCTGTTTAGATAAAATACACAGTCTTACATAGTTATCAGACTTAGATCTCTTACAGGCAATTTTCAATTCACTTACAAAATCCGTCCCTACCACCTCTGCTGGGCAGCTGTTCCATGAAACTATCACCCTTCCATAAAGTAGTACTTACACACATTCATTTTGAATTCATCTCTCTCTCAGCCTAGATCATGATATCTTTGGCTAGTATTTCTGGTCTCCTGAATTCTATTACATAACTTAGCATAGTTAAAATTTTCTATACAGTGATATTAGTACCTCTCTCACAGTACACAGTAATCCAGGTGAGACATTACCAGTGATCTATACAGTGATATTAGTACCTCTCTCACAGTACACAGTGCTCCAGGTGAGACATTACCAGTGATCTATACAGTGATATTAGTACCTCTCTCACAGTACACAGTAATCCAGGTGAGACATTACCAGTGATCTATACAGTGTTATTAGTACCTCTCTCACAGTACACAGTAATCCAGGTGAGACATTACCAGTGATCTATACAGTGATATTAGTACCTCTCTCACAGTACACAGTGCTCCAGGTGAGACATTACCAGTGATCTATACAGTGATATTAGTACCTTTCTCACAGTACACAGTAATCCAGGTGAGACATTACCAGTGATCTATACAGTGATATTAGTACCTCTCTCACAGTACACAGTGCTCCAGGTGAGACATTACCAGTGATCTATACAGTGTTATTAGTACCTCTCTCACAGTACACAGTAATCCAGGTGAGACATTACCAGTGATCTATACAGTGACATTAGTACCTCTCTCACACAGTGCTCCAGGTGAGACATCACCAGTGATCTATACAGTGTTATTAGTACCTCTCTCACAGTACACAGTGCTGCAGGTGAGACATTACCAGTGATCTATACAGTGTTATTAGTACCTCTCTCACAGTACACAGTGCTCCAGGTGAGAGATTACCAGTGATCTATACAGTGATATTAGTACCTCTCTCACAGTACACAGTGCTCCAGATAAGACATTACCAGTGATCTATACAGTGTTATTAGTACCTCTCCACAGTACACAGTGCTTCAGGTGAGACATTACCAGTGATCTATACAGTGACATTAGTACCTCTCTCACAGTACACAGTGCTCCATGTGAGACATTACCAGTGATCTATATAGTGTTATTAGTACCTCTATCACAGTACACAGTGCTCCAGGTGAGACATTACCAGTGATCTATACAGTGATATTAGTACCTCTCTCACAGTACACAGTAATCCAGGTGAGACATTACCAGTGATCTATACAGTGATATTAGTACCTCTCTCACAGTACACAGTGCTCCAGGTGAGACATTACCAGTGATCTATACAGTGATATTAGTACCTCTCTCACAGTACACAGTGCTCCAGGTGAGACATTACCAGTGATCTATACAGTGTTATTAGTACCTCTCTCACAGTACACAGTAATCCAGGTGAGACATTACCAGTGATCTATACAGTGACATTAGTACCTCTCTCACAGTACACAGTGCTCCAGGTGAGACATCACCAGTGATCTATACAGTGTTATTAGTACCTCTCTCACAGTACACAGTGCTCCAGGTGAGAGATTACCAGTGATCTATACAGTGATATTAGTACCTCTCTCACAGTACACAGTGCTCCAGATGAGACATTACCAGTGATCTATACAGTGTTATTAGTACCTCTCTCACAGTACACAGTGCTCCAGGTGAGACATCACCAGTGATCTATACAGTGTTATTAGTACCTCTCTCACAGTACACAGTGCTGCAGGTGAGACATTACCAGTGATCTATACAGTGTTATTAGTACCTCTCTCACAGTACACAGTAATCCAGGTGAGACATTACCAGTGATCTATACAGTGTTATTAGTACCTCTCTCACAGTACACAGTAATCCAGGTGAGACATTACCAGTGATCTATACAGTGACATTAGTACCTCTCTCACACAGTGCTCCAGGTGAGACATCACCAGTGATCTATACAGTGTTATTAGTACCTCTCTCACAGTACACAGTGCTGCAGGTGAGACATTACCAGTGATCTATACAGTGATATTAGTACCTCTCTCACAGTACACAGTAATCAAGGTGAGACATTACCAGTGATCTATACAGTGACATTAGTACCTCTCTCACAGTACACAGTGCTCCAGGTGAGACATTACCAGTGATCTATACAGTGTTATTAGTACCTCTCTCACAGTACACAGTAATCCAGGTGAGACATTACCAGTGATCTATACAGTGATATTAGTACCTCTCTCACAGTACACAGTAATCCAGGTGAGACATTACCAGTGATCTATACAGTGACATTAGTACCTCTCTCACACAGTGCTCCAGTTGAGACATCACCAGTGATCTATACAGTGTTATTAGTACCTCTCTCACAGTACACAGTGCTGCAGGTGAGACATTACCAGTGATTTATACAGTGTTATTAGTACCTCTCTCACAGTACACAGTGCTCCAGGTGAGAGATTACCAGTGATCTATACAGTGATATTAGTACCTCTCTCACAGTACACAGTGCTCCAGATGAGACATTACCAGTGATCTATACAGTGTTATTAGTACCTCTCTCACAGTACACAGTAATCCAGGTGAGACATTACCAGTGATCTATACAGTGTTATTAGTACCTCTCCACAGTACGCAGTGCTTCAGGTGAGACATTACCAGTGATCTATACAGTGACATTAGTACCTCTCTCACAGTACACAGTGCTCCAGGTGACACATTACCAGTGATCTATACAATGACATTAGTACCTCTCTCACAGTACACAGTGCTCCAGGTGAGACATTACCAGTGATCTATGCAGTGATATTAGTACCTCTCTCACAGTACACAGTAATCCAGGTGAGACATTACCAGTGATCTATACAGTGATATTAGTACCTCTCTCACAGTACACAGTGCTCCAGGTGAGACATTACCAGTGATCTATACAGTGATATTAGTACCTCTCTCACAGTACACAGTGCTCCAGGTGAGACATTACCAGTGATCTATACAGTGATATTAGTACCTCTCTCACAGTACACAGTGCTCCAGGTGAGACATTACCAGTGATCTATACAGTGTTATTAGTACCTCTCTCACAGTACACAATAATCCAGGTGAGACATTACCAGTGATCTATACAGTGATATTAGTACCTCTCTCACAGTACACAGTAATCCAGGTGAGACATCACCAGTGATCTATACAATGTTATTAGTACCTCTCTCACAGTACACAGTGCTGCAGGTGAGACATTACCAGTGATCTATATAGTGTTATTAGTACCTCTCTCACAGTACACAGTGCTCCAGGTGAGACATTACCAGTGATCTATACAGTGTTATTAGTACCTCTCTCACAGTACACAGTGCTCCAGGTGAGACATTACCAGTGATCTATACAGTGATATTAGTACCTCTCTCACAGTACACAGTGCTCCAGGTGAGACATTACCAGTGATCTATACAGTGATATTAGTACCTCTCTCACAGTACACAGTGCTCCATGTGAGACATTACCAGTGATCTATACAGTGATATTAGTACCTCTCTCACAGTACACAGTGCTCCATGTGAGACATTACCAGTGATCTATACAGTGATATTAGTACCTCTCTCACAGTACACAGTAATCCAGGCGAGACATTACCAGTGATCTATACAGTGTTATTAGTACCTCTCTCACAGTACACAGTGCTCCAGGTGAGACATTACCAGTGATCTATATAGTGTTATTAGTACCTCTCTCACAGTACACAGTGCTCCAGGTGAGACATTACCAGTGATCTATATAGTGTTATTAGTACCTCTCTCACAGTACACAGTGCTCCAGGTGAGACATTACCAGTGATCTATACAGTGATATTAGTACCTCTCTCACAGTACACAGTGCTCCAGGTGAGACATTACCAGTGATCTATACAGTGATATTAGTACCTCTCTCACAGTACACAGTGCTCCAGGTGAGACATTACCAGTGATCTATATAGTGTTATTAGTACCTCTCTCACAGTACACAGTGCTCCAGGTGAGACATTACCAGTGATCTATACAGTGATATTAGTACCTCTCTCACAGTACACAGTGCTCCAGGTGAGACATTACCAGTGATCTATACAGTGATATTAGTACCTCTATCACAGTACACAGTGCTCCAGGTGAGACATTACCAGTGATCTATACAGTGATATTAGTACCTCTCTCACACAGTGCTCCAGGTGAGACATTACCAGTGATCTATACAGTGATATTAGTACCTCTATCACAGTACACAGTAATCCAGGTGACACATTACCAGTGATCTATACAGTGATATTAGTACCTCTCTCACAGTACACAGTAATCCAGGTGAGACATTACCAGTGATCTATACAGTGATATTAGTACCTCTCTCACAGTACACAGTGCTCCAGGTGAGACATTACCAGTGATCTATACAGTGTTATTAGTACCTCTCTCACAGTACACAGTGCTCCAGGTGAGACATTACCAGTGATCTATACAGTGATATTAGTACCTCTCTCACAGTACACAATAATCCAGGTGAGACATTACCAGTGATCTATACAGTGACATTAGTACCTCTCTCACAGTACACAGTGCTCCAGGTGAGACCTGCGATCTATACAGTGTTATTAGTACCTCTATCACTGTACACAGTGCTCCAGGTGAGACATTACCAGTGATCTATACAGTGATATTAGTACCTCTCTCACAGTACACAGTGCTCCAGGTGAGACATTACCAGTGATCTATACAGTGTTATTAGTACCTCTCTCACAGTACACAATAATCCAGGTGAGACATTACCAGTGATCTATACAGTGACATTAGTACCTCTCTCACAGTACACAGTGCTCCAGGTGAGACATTACCAGTGATCTATACAGTGATATTAGTACCTCTCTCACAGTACACAGTGCTCCAGGTGAGACATCACCAGTGATCTATACAATGTTATTAGTACCTCTCTCACAGTACACAGTGCTGCAGGTGAGACATTACCAGTGATCTATATAGTGTTATTAGTACCTCTCTCACAGTACACAGTGCTCCAGGTGAGACATTACCAGTGATCTATACAGTGTTATTAGTACCTCTCTCACAGTACACAGTGCTCCAGGTGAGACATCACCAGTGATCTATACAATGTTATTAGTACCTCTCTCACAGTACACAGTGCTGCAGGTGAGACATTACCAGTGATCTATACAGTGATATTAGTACCTCTCTCACAGTACACAGTGCTCCAGGTGAGACATTACCAGTGATCTATACAGTGATATTAGCACCTCTCTCACAGTACACAGTGCTCCAGGTGAGACATTACCAGTGATCTATACAGTGATATTAGTACCTCTCTCACAGTACACAGTGCTCCATGTGAGACATTACCAGTGATCTATTCAGTGATATTAGTACCTCTCTCACAGTACACAGTGCTCCAGGTGAGACATTACCAGTGATCTATACAGTGATATTAGTACCTCTCTCACAGTACACTGTGCTCCAGGTGAGACATTACCAGTGATCTATACAGTGATATTAGCACCTCTCTCACAGTACACAGTGCTCCAGGTGAGACATTACCAGTGATCTATACAGTGATATTAGTACCTCTCTCACAGTACACAGTGCTCCATGTGAGACATTACCAGTGATCTATTCAGTGATATTAGTACCTCTCTCACAGTACACAGTGCTCCAGGTGAGACATTACCAGTGATCTATACAGTGATATTAGTACCTCTCTCACAGTACACAGTGCTCCAGGTGAGACATCACCAGTGATCTATACAATGTTATTAGTACCTCTCTCACAGTACACAGTGCTGCAGGTGAGACATTACCAGTGATCTATATAGTGTTATTAGTACCTCTCTCACAGTACACAGTGCTCCAGGTGAGACATTACCAGTGATCTATACAGTGTTATTAGTACCTCTCTCACAGTACACAGTGCTCCAGGTGAGACATCACCAGTGATCTATACAATGTTATTAGTACCTCTCTCACAGTACACAGTAATCCAGGTGAGACATCACCAGTGATCTATACAGTGATATTAGTACCTCTCTCACAGTACACAGTGCTCCAGGTGAGACATTACCAGTGATCTATACAGTGTTATTAGTACCTCTCTCACAGTACACAGTGCTCCAGGTGAGACATTACCAGTGATCTATACAGTGTTATTAGTACCTCTCTCACAGTACACAGTGCTGCAGGTGAGACATTACCAGTGATCTATATAGTGTTATTAGTACCTCTCTCACAGTACACAGTGCTGCAGGTGAGACATTACCAGTGATCTATACAGTGACATCAGTACCTCTCCACAGTACACAGTGCTCCAGGTGAGATATTACCAGTGATCTATACAGAGATATTAGTACCTCCCTCACAGTACACAGTAATCCAGGTGAGATATTACCAGTGATCTATACAGTGTTATTAGTACCTCTCTCACAGTACACAGTGCTCCAGGTGAGAGATTACCAGTGATCTATACAGTGATATTAGTACCTCTCTCACAGTACACAGTGCTCCAGGTGAGACATTACCAGTGATCTATACAGTGATATTAGTACCTCTCTCACAGTACACAGTGCTCCATGTGAGACATTACCAGTGATCTATACAGTGTTATTAGTACCTCTATCACTGTACACAGTGCTCCAGGTGAGACATTACCAGTGATCTATACAGTGTTATTAGTACCTCTCTCACAGTACACAGTGCTCCAGGTGAGACATTACCAGTGATCTATACAGTGTTATTAGTACCTCTATCACTGTACACAGTGCTCCAGGTGAGACATTACCAGTGATCTATACAGTGTTATTAGTACCTCTCTCACAGTACACAGTGCTGCAGGTGAGACATTACCAGTGATCTATACAGTGTTATTAGTACCTCTCTCACAGTACACAGTGCTCCATGTGAGACATTACCAGTGATCTATACAGTGTTATTAGTACCTCTATCACTGTACACAGTGCTCCAGGTGAGACATTACCAGTGATCTATACAGTGTTATTAGTACCTCTCTCACAGTACACAGTGCTCCAGGTGAGACATTACCAGTGATCTATACAGTGTTATTAGTACCTCTATCACTGTACACAGTGCTCCAGGTGAGACATTACCAGTGATCTATACAGTGTTATTAGTACCTCTCTCACAGTACACAGTGCTGCAGGTGAGACATTACCAGTGATCTATACAGTGTTATTAGTACCTCTCTCACAGTACACAGTGCTCCAGGTGAGACTTTACCAGTGATCTATACAGTGATATTAGTACCTCTCTCACAGTACACAGTGCTCCAGGTGAGACATCACCAGTGATCTATACAATGTTATTAGTACCTCTCTCACAGTACACAGTGCTGCAGGTGAGACATTACCAGTGATCTATACAGTGATATTAGTACCTCTCTCACAGTACACAGTGCTCCAGGTGAGACATTACCAGTGATCTATACAGTGTTATTAGTACCTCTCTCACAGTACACAGTGCTCCAGGTGAGACATTACCAGTGATCTATACAGTGTTATTAGTACCTCTCTCACAGTACACAGTGCTGCAGGTGAGACATTACCAGTGATCTATATAGTGTTATTAGTACCTCTCTCACAGTACACAGTGCTCCAGGTGAGACATTACCAGTGATCTATACAGTGATATTAGTACCTCTCTCACAGTACACAGTGCTCCAGGTGAGACATCACCAGTGATCTATACAGTGTTATTAGTACCTCTCTCACAGTACACAGTAATCCAGGTGAGACATTACCAGTGATCTATACAGTGTTATTAGTACCCCTCTCACAGTACACAGTAATCCAGGTGAGACATTACCAGTGATCTATACAGTGTTATTAGTACCTCTCTCACAGTACACAGTAATCCAGGTGAGACATTACCAGTGATCTATACAGTGTTATTAGTACCTCTCTCACAGTACACAGTGCTCCAGGTGAGACATTACCAGTGATCTATACAGTGTTATTAGTACCTCTATCACTGTACACAGTGCTCCATGTGAGACATTACCAGTGATCTATACAGTGATATTAGTACCTCTCTCACTGTACACAGTGCTCCATGTGAGACATTACCAGTGATCTATACAGTGTTATTAGTACCTCTCTCACAGTACACAGTGCTGCAGGTGAGACATTACCAGTGATCTATACAGTGTTATTAGTACCTCTCTCACTGTACACAGTGCTCCAGGTGAGACATTACCAGTGATCTATACAGTGTTATTAGTACCTCTCTCACAGTACACAGTAATCCAGGTGAGACATTACCAGTGATCTATACAGTGATATTAGTACCTCTCTCACAGTACACAGTGCTCCATGTGAGACATTACCAGTGATCTATACAGTGTTATTAGTACCTCTCTCACTGTACACAGTGCTCCAGGTGAGACATTACCAGTGATCTATACAGTGTTATTAGTACCTCTCTCACAGTACACAGTAATCCAGGTGAGACTTTACCAGTGATCTATACAGTGATATTAGTACCTCTCTCACAGTACACAGTGCTCCAGGTGAGACTTTACCAGTGATCTATACAGTGATATTAGTACCTCTCTCACAGTACACACAGAGCCGGATTAAGACTCAATGGGGCCCTAGGCAGGATCCCACATTGGGGCCCCCTGCCAGATCGGACCCACTACCCCACCCTTGCCGCAGTCCTTTCTCAACTGGCCCATTGTTCTTGTGGGTAGAGGTACTAGTACTAACTTAACTGAAAGACAAAATTAATGCATTATCCCATTGGATGCAGAAAGGTCCCTAAAGCACTGCAAAGCAATTCAGTTGACACCTCCCTGACACCCAAGGGGGTTAAATATATTAAAAATGTATAACAGAGCTTAGAGTTGAAATAGGGCTACATTAGTGATACCAGAGAGCTTGCAGGGCTCAGTGTCGGTGCACCGTTATCCCTTATAAATCAGTGCCTTGGAGGCTCCAGAAATGAACTCTTTAATGGCAATAATTCTTCTGTTTAACATCTTGAGAACCAGAGGGGTTTGCAACACACTGTAAAGCAATGTGTTGTACACTCCTGTGGGTCTTAGGGGGTTAACATACAAAGTAATTGTATTACACCTATGTATTGTGCATGCTCTCCCTTTTAGGAACAAACGGGAGTGTGCTTTAATGTTTGGTGAAGCTTCCAGCCCGCCCAATTGTCCCCTGCTGCCATTTGGTTATCTTAAACTTACCTTCTGTCAGCTTTTGCTCTCTCTCCTCCATGCTGTGCACCTATCCGCAAAAGAGATAGTCATCTTGAGGAGAGAGAGCCAGGGGACGACTGCACACCAGCATGCACCTCTGTTAGTGTGTAGCTGGAACTTCCTGTTTGATGATAAAGCCCATGCCAAATATGGTAAGCTGTGCAATGTCACGGAGACCCAGCGCCCACAGTACAAACGGACAGTAAACTCACAGTCAAACAGGTTACTTCTATATTTATTACAACAGTATTATAGGAATTTATTACAACAATATTATAAGATTATAAGAAAGTAATGGGAGTGATATCAGGGCAGTCTCGATTTTGTACAAGTAGTGTCTGAAATCCACAAGTGACCACATACTATGGAGAATTCCAGTTTCACAAGAGAGCTAGTATATTGCTCCAATGCGAAGGTACAAATTGTATACAGTCTAAATACATACATCCAGTAAGGACGTACTTGCCCTGCAGGAACAATGTCCCAGGTGTGCCAAAAACGTCTGCCATATAATACACGGAAGTCACATTGATGGCTGCCCCTTACCCTTGTGCTGCCGCGGCACTGCCTCTGCGAGAGCCAGATTCCAGGGACAAATCTGGCTGCATAAGGATTAGTGGTCGGGAGCCCTTGCAACATATACCGCTGCCGCGCAACCAGTTCAGCTGTATATCCCTCCCCATATGCTCATGTGTCAGGAGAACAGGAAGTCCTGACATGCAGATTTCCAACTCTGAGCCACTTTCTAGGTGTGCGCAGCCAGTGTACAGATAGAGGGGATAGGGAAGAGGTTTCCACCGGGCCCCCTCCTTTGACCGGGCCCTAGGCAGGCGCCTTGTGCGCCTTGCCTGTAATCCGGCTCTGAGTACACAGTGCTCCATGTGAGACATTACCAGTGATCTATACAGTGATATTAGTACCTCTCTCACAGTACACAGTGCTCCAGGTGAGACATTACCAGTGATCTATACAGTGATATTAGTACCTCTCTCACAGTACACAGTGCTCCAGGTGAGACATTACCAGTGATCTATACAGTGATATTAGTACCTCTCTCACACAGTGCTCCAGGTGAGACATTACCAGTGATCTATACAGTGATATTAGTACCTCTCTCACAGTACACAATAATCCAGGTGAGACATTACCAGTGATCTATACAGTGATATTAGTACCTCTCTCACAGTACACAATAATCCAGGTGAGACATTACCAGTGATCTATACAGTGATATTAGTACCTCTCTCACAGTACACAGTGCTCCATGTGAGACATTACCAGTGATCTATACAGTGATATTAGTACCTCTCTCACAGTACACAATAATCCAGGTGAGACATTACCAGTGATCTATACAGTGTTATTAGTACCTCTCTCACAGTACACAATAATCCAGGTGAGACATTACCAGTGATCTATACAGTGATATTAGTACCTCTCTCACAGTACACAATAATCCAGGTGAGACATTACCAGTGATTTATACAGTGATATTAGTACCTCTCTCACAGTACACAGTGCTCCAGGTGAGACATTACCAGTGATCTATACAGTGATATTAGTACCTCTCTCACAGTACACAGTGCTCCAGGTGAGACATTACCAGTGATCTATACAGTGATATTAGTACCTCTCTCACAGTACACAATAATCCAGGTGAGACATTACCAGTGATCTATACAGTGATATTAGTACCTCTCTCACAGTACACAGTGCTCCAGGTGAGACATTACCAGTGATCTATACAGTGATATTAGTACCTCTCTCACAGTACACAGTAATCCAGGTGAGACATTACCAGTGATCTATACAGTGATATTAGTACCTCTCTCACAGTACACAGTAATCCAGGTGAGACATTACCAGTGATCTATACAGTGATATTAGTACCTCTCTCACAGTACACAGTAATCCAGGTGAGACATTACCAGTGATCTATATAGTGTTATTAGTACCTCTCTCACAGTACACAGTGCTCCAGGTGACACATTACCAGTGATCTATACAGTGTTATTAGTACCTCTCTCACAGTACACAGTAATCCAGGTGAGACATCACCAGTGATCTATACAATGTTATTAGTACCTCTCTCACAGTACACAGTGCTCCATGTGAGACATTACCAGTGATCTATACAGTGATATTAGTACCTCTCTCACAGTACACAATAATCCAGGTGAGAGATTACCAGTGATCTATACAGTGATATTAGTACCTCTCTCACAGTACACAGTGCTCCAGGTGAGACATTACCAGTGATCTATACAGTGATATTAGTACCTCTCTCACAGTACACAGTAATCCAGGTGAGACATTACCAGTGATCTATACAGTGACATTAGTACCTCTCTCACAGTACACAATAATCCAGGTGAGACATTACCAGTGATCTATACAGTGATATTAGTACCTCTCTCACAGTACACAGTGCTCCAGGTGAGACATTACCAGTGATCTATACAGTGATATTAGTACCTCTCTCACAGTACACAATAATCCAGGTGAGACATTACCAGTGATCTATACAGTGATATTAGTACCTCTCTCACAGTACACAATAATCCAGGTGAGACATTACCAGTGATCTATACAGTGATATTAGTACCTCTCTCACAGTACACAGTGCTCCAGGTGAGACATTACCAGTGATCTATACAGTGATATTAGTACCTCTCTCACAGTACACAGTAATCCAGGTGAGACATTACCAGTGATCTATACAGTGATATTAGTACCTCTCTCACAGTACACAGTAATCCAGGTGAGACATTACCAGTGATCTATACAGTGATATTAGTACCTCTCTCACAGTACACAGTAATCCAGGTGAGACATTACCAGTGATCTATATAGTGTTATTAGTACCTCTCTCACAGTACACAGTGCTCCAGGTGACACATTACCAGTGATCTATACAGTGTTATTAGTACCTCTCTCACAGTACACAGTAATCCAGGTGAGACATCACCAGTGATCTATACAATGTTATTAGTACCTCTCTCACAGTACACAGTGCTCCATGTGAGACATTACCAGTGATCTATACAGTGATATTAGTACCTCTCTCACAGTACACAATAATCCAGGTGAGACATTACCAGTGATCTATACAGTGATATTAGTACCTCTCTCACAGTACACAGTGCTGCAGGTGAGACATTACCAGTGATCTATACAGTGATATTAGTACCTCTCTCACAGTACACAGTGCTCCAGGTGAGACATTACCAGTGATCTATACAGTGATATTAGTACCTCTCTCACAGTACACAGTGCTCCAGGTGAGACATTACCAGTGATCTATACAGTGTTATTAGTACCTCTCTCACAGTACACAGTAATCCAGGTGAGACATTACCAGTGATCTATATAGTGTTATTAGTACCTCTCTCACAGTACACAGTGCTCCAGGTGAGACATTACCAGTGATCTATACAGTGTTATTAGTACCTCTCTCACAGTGCTCCAGGTGAGACATCACCAGTGATCTATACAATGTTATTAGTACCTCTCTCACAGTACACAGTGCTCCATGTGAGACATTACCAGTGATCTATACAGTGATATTAGTACCTCTCTCACAGTACACAATAATCCAGGTGAGACATTACCAGTGATCTATACAGTGATATTAGTACCTCTCTCACAGTACACAGTAATCCAGGTGAGACATTACCAGTGATCTATATAGTGTTATTAGTACCTCTCTCACAGTACACAGTGCTCCAGGTGAGACATTACCAGTGATCTATACAGTGTTATTAGTACCTCTCTCACAGTGCTCCAGGTGAGACATCACCAGTGATCTATACAATGTTATTAGTACCTCTCTCACAGTACACAGTGCTCCATGTGAGACATTACCAGTGATCTATACAGTGATATTAGTACCTCTCTCACAGTACACAGTAATCCAGGCGAGACATTACCAGTGATCTATACAGTGTTATTAGTACCTCTCTCACAGTACACAGTGCTCCAGGTGAGACATTACCAGTGATCTATACAGTGATATTAGTACCTCTATCACAGTACACAGTAATCCAGGTGACACATTACCAGTGATCTATACAGTGATATTAGTACCTCTCTCACAGTACACAGTAATCCAGGTGAGACATTACCAGTGATCTATACAGTGATATTAGTACCTCTCTCACAGTACACAGTGCTCCAGGTGAGACATTACCAGTGATCTATACAGTGATATTAGTACCTCTATCACAGTACACAGTGCTCCAGGTGAGACATTACCAGTGATCTATACAGTGATATTAGTACCTCTCTCACAGTACACAGTGCTCCAGGTGAGACATTACCAGTGATCTATACAGTGATATTAGTACCTCTCTCACAGTACACAGTAATCCAGGTGAGACATTACCAGTGATCTATACAGTGATATTAGTACCTCTCTCACAGTACACAGTAATCCAGGTGAGACATTACCAGCGACCTCTCTTTTCCTGCTGGTAATGCCTCTTCCTATATAACCCAGTATCCTCTTAGCTATTTCCTTGTGGTTTAAATGATGCATCCACTTTATTACAGAAACACTAACACCTCCTACTAAAAACAATCTGCTTATTTTAATCTGGGCAGAAAAACATTAAAGCCGTTATGAATTACCTGTGTAATGGTTCCCAAAATACCTCTTTAATTTATACTGCATAGCATATCCCTGGAAGTGGCCATGATTCATTGTTGGGGGATGAGGTCAATGGGAACAATTTGGGAGGACACCTCACACTGAAGCAGGAAACTAGTAAAATGAATGAGAACCTTAATTGGCTGAGTAGCTTTATAGTGCAATCTTTCAGTTGCCTGATGAAGACAGACCTGAGTAGTCTAAATCAATTCAGCTAACCAATAAAGATCTCACGTTTACTGTACTGTTCTCCTGCTTTATTCATTGCTAATACAGTGCCATCTTTTTTCTTCTCAAGTTCAAACCTCTCAAATGTCCTCTTTAGGCGATATTAGGGGTCCATACCTCCAAAGTGTCCCTCTTTATGGGAAATTAGGACTGCATACTTCTCAAATGTCCTTTTTAGGTGATATGAGGAGTTAACACCTCCCAAATGTCCCTCTTTATGAGATATTAGGTGTCCATACCTCCCAACTGTTTCTCTTTAGGAGATATTAGGGGTCCATACCTCCCAACTGTTTCTCTTTAGGAGATATTAGGGGTCCATACGTCCCAACTGTCTCTGTTTCAGAGATATTAGAGACCATACCTCCCAAGTGTCCCTCTTTAGGAGATATAAGTGGTCCATACCTCCCAAGTGTCCCTCTTTAGGAGATATTAGGGGTCCATACCTTCCAAGTGTCCCTCTTTAGGAGATATTAGGGGTCCATTCCTCCCAAGTGTCCCTCTTTAGGAGATATTAGGGGTCCGTACCTCCCAAGTGTACTCTTCAGGAGATATTAGAGTCCATACCTTCCAAGTGTCCCTTTTTTAGGAGATACTAGGGATCTATACCTTCCAAGTGTCCCTCTGTAGGAGATACTAGGGGTCCATACCCCCCAGGTGTCCCTCTTTAGGAGATATCAAGGCTCCATGCCTTCCAGTTTGTCCCTCTTTAGGAGATATTACGGGACCATACCTCATAAGTGTCCCTCTTTAAGAGATGTTAGGGGTCCATACCTCCCAAGTGTCTCTCTTTAGGAGATATTAGGGGTCCATAGCTCCCAAGTGTCTCTGTTTAGTAGGGACAGTCCCTCTTTGAGAACCAAATCCCGTGTCCCTCTTTCCCACCCTGATATCTCTCTTTTTAGGGGATCAGATGGTGTGTGTATAGAAGTGTATTATCACATTGCTCCACAGAAATAAAACGCGGTATATGTGTTTATACATTATTCCATAGAATTAAAATATGTTGGTCTTGCTCTAAATCATTTATTCAATTATACAAAGTGGGGTCAGTGGGTCGTGAAATCACTTACAAATGTTCAGTAATGCCTCGCCCACAAGCCACGCCCCCAGCAACACCACCTAAAACACAAGTGCTGGGAGGCGTGGCTACAGGCCGTGCAGTTGTGCTGGGTCCAGCACCCAATCTGCCCCAAGGCCAAATAAGTTTTGTTTATGCCTCTGTGAAAATATTTTTTGTCTTAGGGCACCCGAAAATGTTGTGAACTGAGGCCCTGAAATAACTAGTTACGTCACTGCCAGAGGCCTCTAGGCCCTGGTACAAGAAGTGCCACGGGCCCTCCCCCCACCACATTGGCCCCCTGACCACACTGACCCCCTCCAAAATGCCCCCTTCTCCTACGTGGAGCTCCTGCGCGGTCCTCTTAGTAATGCAAAGCGCTTGGAGATGATGTCATCTCCCAGCGCTCTGCATTACTAGAGCGCCGGCGGGAGATTGCGGGCAGCAGGTGGAGGGGTCACAGGGGGAAGCAGGGCCCCTGGAGTGCACGGGCCCAGTCGCAGGTGCGACCACTGCGACCCCTATAGTTATGCCACTGGTCACTGCTGCAATGCTTGTCCTACAGTCACAGTTGGTTAACCCTTTGAGTGCCAGAGGGGTACTATGCAAGGCATTGCGTACCCTTCTGGCACTCAAAGGGTTAACGGGTTTAAGTTACAGAGATGCAATTCTGGAGCGAATCAACTGCACCACGAAATTTCCCAAAAATGCATTTTAAGTTAAACGGGGCTATTAACCCCCTTTGAAAGCTAGGGAGGTAGTCATGTATTGCAGAGAGGTCTTTCTTGCATTCAAAGAGTTAAATGCTCCATTTTAATCAATGGCAATTTTTATTAACGCCCTGTAGTGCAGATGGTCCGCTCAAAAATCGCACATCTTTATCTTATAGAATGGTGCCGAATGGTCAATATTTATTAAAACAAACTGGAGTTATTCTGCAGCACAGGGGAAAAATCAACATTTACTAAATTCCCGTGCAATTGAATAGATATTTTTAACCCCTTGAATGCTAGAGGGGTCTCCAATGCATTGCGAAGCATTCAAGGGGTTAAAAGATCAATTTAATGTAACATAATTCTTTATTTGTGCTCTATGGTGCAGTTGGTTAGTCTAGAATAACTCCAGTTTTGCTTAATAGCTATGGGCCCGTGTTCTGTGCAGTATTCTGCTGTGTTGCACTACTGTGTCGCACTACTGTAATTGAGGGTTAAAGCCTTTATTTGTTTGGCTGCGGGTGCAATGAGAATAAGACAACAGTTTGATTTGAACTGAGGGGTAGCAAAAATGATTCTCTTGGTAGCACTCCTAAAACCTCATAAGGGTCATATACTTTTTTGCCCTAATTCTGCGAAAGGATAATTGAGCTGGACCATTACATCTTGCTTGTAAAGTTAAAAACAAATTTTTATTTCTAAACTATTAAAAAAAGAAAACAGAGTATCCTAAAAATTCTTGTAGAATATGTGCCCCATTTACTAATAGAGATATAATATGCCTGATGGTGATTACTATTCTAATTTTGTTAGAAACCACCAATACGTTTAAAGGGATAGTAATGTTTCATAATAAAAGCAGCTCTAATTCAGTATCATAGTATTTGGACTTTGGAGAGTGTTATTTCAATTCTGTCAGAGTTGTAGTTCAAGAATAATTCAATGATAAAGTATCCCCCTCCTGCCCCTTTTACTGGTGTAACACTGCTCAGCCAGATCAGAAGGGAGGTGCCCAGGTAGACTGCAGAGAGGGACAATCTTCAATTAAGATAAGGGAAAAACCTGAAAAACTTGTCAAGGGGGCAGGGCTTTCATTGTTCTCATAGGAATAAGATTGTCCCCTGCTGTTATCTGTCTGGTCTATGGACTGGATTCCACATCTGAGAAGAGATAGCTTACACTAGGTAAAAGGGGCGAGAGGGGAAACTTTGCTTGTGAATATCTCTCAAACCATAAAGGTTTGAGAGATAAGACTTATATCGTTCTTTATGTTTTTTTAATGCCTACAAAATAAAATAAAGATAAAATGAAGTATTACTATTCCTTTAATCAGGGCTTAAAATTTGAAGTCCTTTGCTACTAGCCAGACCTGAAAAGTTACTCGCCACTGCAAGCCATAACATACCCACCAGGGCTGAATTACTACTCGCCAGGGCTAAATTTTCACTCGCCATTGGCTAGTGGAAAGTGAAAATTTTGAGCCCTGCCTTTAATAATGGTTTTCAACCAACTAGCATGTAGATATACAGATGTTATTCATCTTTAGCATTCAAATATTTCTCTCCAACTTGTTCGTTATGATATTTCATATGGCTGAGTGAAAGGTCGTCAGATTAACCCATGTTTTGCTGATCAGACACTTATTAATGTATCCAGGGCAACAGACTGTGAGCAGCTAATAATAATGTAAGAGGTTTAGTAATATATAAATAGTATTGCATACCTCCCAAGTGTCCCTCTTTAGGAGGGACAGTCCCTCTTTGAGGCCCAAATCCCCCTGTCCCTCTTTTGTACCCTGGTGTCAGAGTGAGTGTTGTGAATATTAGTCTATCACACTGCTCTACAGAAATGAAACTCATACAAATGTTTAGTTAATCTTCAGTATGTGTGTATGTAAATTAATCTGTGTAAATAAAATACTTTGGTCTTACTCTAAATCCTTTATTCAATTACAAAAAGAGGTGTCAATAGGTCAAACAGTAACCTAAAAATTCTCAATAATGTCCCGTGCACAAGCCACACCCCCAGAAACACCACCTAAAACACAAGTGTCCCTCTTTGGCTATTTGAAATGTTGGGAGGTATGGTAATGATGAGCCACTGACAATCTTAGGGCCTCAATGTATTACTTTCCTCCTAAAGTGATGTGTTTAGTATGCTTTTGGTGGTTTCTAAGAAAATTAGAATAGTAATCACCATCAGGCATATTAGATCTCTATTATTAAATGGGGCTATGATATATGGCACATATTCTACAAGAATTTTTAGGATACTCTGTTTTCTTTTTAAAATAGTTTAGAAATAGAAATTTGTTTTTAACTTTACAAGCAAGATGTAATAGTCCAGCTCAATTATCCTTTCGCAGAATTAGGTAAAAAAAAGTATATGACCCTTATGAGGTTTTAGAAGTGCTACCAAGAGAATCATTTTTGCTACCCCTCAGGTAGTTCAAACCAAACTGTTGTCTTATTCTCATTGCACCCGCAGCCAAACAAATAAAGGCTTTAAATATATAAGTAATATATTTTAAAATTGGCCTGCTGACCTTCAAAGCCTTAAAGAGATAGTAATACCTGAAAATAAGTTTATTTTATATTGTAACCCTTAAAAACCATGAAAAATGATATAAGTCTTATCTCCCAAACCTTTATGGTTTGGGAGATATTCAGAAGTAAAGTTTCCCCTGGAGTGACGTCATTACTCCACCCTTCAGATTTGGAATCCGGTAGCCCGACCAGCAGTGCCTCTCCAGAAGTGCTGAGATCATGATCTTTAAAAAGAATTTCTTAATTGGAATGGTCTACAAAGTGTGCTTTCAAGCCAGGCACACTTTGTACACAGTTCCAATGAAGTAGTTCTTTTCAAAGATCGTGACCTCGGCATTGCTAAAGAGCTGCCGGTTGCTCTGTGGACCGAATTCCAAATCTGTCCACTAGATGGCAGACTTGGCTGAAACAGCAAGGAAAAGTGAACTATACGATATTTTACATATGAATATCTCCCAAACCATAAAGGTTTGGGAGATAAGACTTATATCATCTTTCATGGTTTTTAAGGGCTACAATATAAAATAAACTTATTTTCAGGTATTACTATCCCTTTAAATAATCAAGGCCCACATGGCGCGATGCAGGAAACGTGCATAATCGCTATTTCCCGTGTGAAAACCACTAGGGAATAGGTTTGCGCATGATTTTGTTGAATTGCGCATGAAAATTCAAGATTAGTGAACGGCTGCGTATATTTATTTTTTTGGGGGGCGTGGCTAAGATTAACGAATCTGTGTGAGTGGAATAGTGAATGCGTCTAATGCAAGAACTGCTATTGAGAATGAACTTATACGTCTGTGTAGTGTTGTCGTAAAATGACATTTTTCATGCTCAATTCAAGAAGCATTCGGTATTTAGATTCCTGTATTAGAATATGTGCAAAATCTATCTGCGCACAAAAATGCCTTTATCCGATGCGAACGTTTCTTGCATCGCACCAACAGTACCTGAAAGAGCTCCTGACACCCTATATTCAATCCCGCTCACTGCGGTCAGCCAACAGATCCCTCCTGTCAGTGCCCAGTATAAAGACAACCTCAGGTTCCCGGGCATTCAGCCACGCTGCCCCCACATTCTGGAACTCTTTACCGTCCTCAATCAGAGAGGCACCATCATTACAGACTTTAAAAAAAAAGCTAAAGACCCATCTCTTTTATCAGGCATTCAGTCAACTCATCTGCCCATAATGAACTATTAATTTTTACGTCTGTTTATATATATTTGTAAAACACTTTGAGTCTCACAGGGAGAAAAGTGCTATAAAAATCACAAATTATTATATTATTATTAAGTAATTTCCAAAGGTTCCATCCAGCCCATACACTGTAGTCCCACCAGAGCTGTTAGTCACTCAGTGCATGAGACGTGTAGCTTCCTTCGGGATTCACAGAGTGGTAAGTCATTTCCTCAGGTTCCATCGAGCCCATACACTATAGTCCCAGAGCGCGGTTGCCAATGACCGAGGAATCCTCCAGCTGGGAGTCCCAAGGTGACGATTTGCCGGTCTCCTGTGAAGTGAAGGGATCAAGGAGATATTCTCAGACTTGCAAAGATTTAGCATACTGCAGTATTCAGCCGCTGGGGATTTTGTAACCAAACAATGCATGTAAATTGGATTTTCTCTTTTTTCATGAAGGGCTGTGCTATAGTATTAATATCTCTGTGGCTGGCCTGCTCAATGCGTCCCTGGGGGAAATTAACCCTTCGGGTGCAAGAGGTGTGCCTAATACATCTAGAATTGATGCACTGGACAGTCCTTTGATACTTAAAGGGTTAAGAGTAAACATGAATATCAGCTAAAATGTAGGACTAAATATATATATTTATTACACACACATACACACAGACACAGAAATACATGCACACTTACACACCACACAGATTCATTAACATACACATAGAAATAATTACACACACACACATATATACACAAACACACAGACACAAACACATGCATGCTTACGCACACCACACGATTTGTATACGTACACACAGAAATAGTTACATGCACGCATACACACACACAGAAACATATGCATACTTACACATACCACACAGATTCATATACATACACACATAAATAATGACATGCACACACACAGAAACACATGCATACTCACACACACACACAAATTTATATATACACACAGAAATAATGACATGCACACACACAGAAACACATGCATACTCACACACACACACACCACACATTTATATATACACACAGAAATAATGACATGCACACATACAAACACACAAGCAAGCACATACACACACAGATATACATACATATACGCAAACACACACAGAGAAATTCACACATACAAAAAAATACATAGACACACACATGCACACACACACACACACAAAGAAATTTTTTTGGGAAGTTTGTAGGGTATCTCAGATTATAAGCCCCATTCCACCCTACATCTGTAACAGGATTGATAACTCTTGTGGTTAAAAAAATAAAGAAAAAAATCATGTTTAGTGTCCGCACGCTAATTTGTTGCATAAATACATTTCACTAGTTATTACTGCAAGTCAGATTTTTATAAGCTATTTTTTTTTTTAACTTTCATAAGCCGTCTGCCTGTGGGGAATTAGTGTGAAGCAATTAGTAGCAGTGCGATTCTGACTGGCTCTTAATATTATAAATGAGTACAGCGCAGACACTAACACCCAATTACCTCTCAAGGTCAAACTATGATCTTTCCAAACCAGCGCTGAGTTAGTCTAATGATGGAGAGTGTATGGGGTTTTACAGAGGAATTTAAGTAAGTTATGTACCAGACAGAAAGTCTAAGTGGCAGAATCCATGATGAGTAATTACATTCACTAATATGGTGCTAACAGCCACTAATACTACTCCCCCAATTCCCTTAAAGAAACAGTAATCACACCCAACTTACCTTACTATGACCAGAAAATCCTAACAGCCCCTGTAATTTGGCCCTTGTGCCTGGGTGCAATAGATAATATCTCCAGTCAGTCCTGGATGCCATGTCTATGGAGGTAGACATGACAGTTGTGGGAGTTTGTTCTTTATTTATTTCCATGGAGTGTATGAGCTGTGTAAGATTATCTTGTGCAGTGGGCGGGGTTTGAGGTCTTGTGGTTCTGTTGGCAACTGTCATGTCTGTCTCCATGGACATGACATCCTGGACTGAATGAAGACATTATATTTGGGGAAAAAGGCACAAATGCACAATTCTTAGGGGCCAATAGGATTTTGTACCCATGATAAGATAAGCGGGAGGTAAATATTATGAGCTGCAAATGTTCCTTCAAAGGAACACTAATACCTGACACTTAACCCTTTGAATTCCAAAGGGGTATCTGACACTCAAAGGGTTAAATAGCCTGTACTCCATAAAGTGTCTGTAAAACTTATCTATTTGTGTTCTGAGGCCTAAAATCTAGTCGTACATGTGCTCTAAGGGTCTTCTATTCCTGCCTTTTTTAGGTTTCCCTGACTACATCACGTTGTCCAATCACACAGTTTGCTGAAACTTTCCTGTGTTCAACTTTATGTAAAATGGATCTGAGTAGTGGCCAATGGGGTCGCTGTGTAGGTAGTTCACAAGTAAAATTGTATCACTGTGATGTTCGCCACAATGATCCAATCAATGGCCATCTCTTATGGTTATCAGCAAATTAGATCCCAAGCATACCTGGTAAATGTAAGGGTTTTGACCCAAATCTCAGAGTCTCAGGGTGGAGGCCCAAATTCTCATGGTGAGAGAGGTCCGCGTTACCTACTATATGATTTACCCAAATTAAATGTTTCTTTAGTCTCTAAATTGGTGCCATACTGCCATACGTACCATAAAGTGCCTTGTTTGTGTTTAGGCGGTGAGATCTCTAACTAAAAGTTCTGGCTTAGAGCAAGCAGGTACATATTGCATAAAATGTACATTATGGGAAGCTTTAAGGGTTAATATTTAAAAGATCTCAGGGTCAGCTCGTCTTAAAATGGGAACTGTCAGCAATATACAAGTTTGCCTCAGTGTGATCTTCCTATAGCAAGAACCCGTAATCGTTGTTTTTTTGTTTGTTTGTTTTTTGTTTGGGTTTTTGTTTTAACCCTTTGAGAGCCAGAGGGGTACGGAACGCATCTCTTTGCAATGTGTTCAGTACCCCTCTGGCACTCCGAGGGTTTAAAATGAGCTGTGGCCTTACTTCAGGACAGACTGTGTTTACAGCTCTGCACCGCACAGCCTGTCAATCTTCTTCTGTCCCCTCCCCAAGTATTGTCACATTCCAGCCTCCTCCAATGACGGAGGACTTCTCCTTGTAAGCTGGTTGGAACGCGATAATACTTGGGGAGGAACAGAAGAAGATTGACAGACTGCGCGGTGCAGAGCTGTAACCACAGTCTGTCCTGAATTAAGGCTCCGGCTCATTTTTTAAAATTTAAAATTTGCCATAGCCTGCATTGTATAACAAAAAAACCCCAACAATTACAGGTTATCGCTATATGAAGATCACGCTGAGGCAAACGTGTATAGGGGTGATAGTTCCCCTTTAAATGTTCCCAGGTATGATCACCAGGAGAATGTCAGAACATTGGGGGTAACTTAATGCAGGTTGGTGTGTTCATCTCTACAATGAATCAATATCAGAGCACTTATGTGAATCTAGTCTTATTATTGATAGGATACATAGGCGTGCGCAGCCAATTGCATTAGGGGGTGCACCCAAAAGCACAAACACACGCACGTGCGCACGTGTGTGTGTATATATATATATATATACTAGCAACATGGGACGGCGTTGCCCGTCATGTTATGACCATTGGGCGCACGTGTTTGAAATGCAGACACACTGATAAACACAGACACATGCAGCATACAGGCAGACACATACCATACATCCCAAGTGTCCCTCTTTAGGAGGGACAGTCCCTCTTTGAGGGCCAAATCCCTCTGTCCCTCTTTCCCACCCTGTTGTCCCTCTTTTTAGGAGGTCAGACTGTGTGCAGGGCCGGCTCCACCTATAGGCGAGGTAGGCGCCGGCCTAGGGCGCACACGTACTGGGGACGCGGGCATGCAGCGGAGAAGAGCTGCGCCCACACACCACGCCAGGAACCACAACACAGTCAGGTCTGTGTTGCTACAGCGCTTCCTCATGTGGTCGGATCTTTAGTAATGCAGAGCGCGCTGGGAGTCATGATCTCCCGCCGCACTCTGCATTACTGAAGAGAAGACTGCGCGGGAGATACAGGTATGTGATGGGGGGCAAGTTGGAGCTGAGGGGGCATAGTGGAGCTGAGGGGGCAAGTTGGAGCAGATGTGGGGCAAAGTGGAGATGATGGGGGCAAGTTGGAGCTGTTAGGGGAAAGCTGGAGCTGAGGGGGCATAGTGGAGCTGGTGGTGGCAAGTTGGAGATGATGGGGGCAAGTTGGAGCTGATGAGGGTCAAAGTGGAGCTGATGAGGGTCAAAGTGGAGCTGAGGGGGGGCAAGTTGGAGCTGAGGGGGGGCAAGTGGAGCTGAGGGGGGGCAAAGTGGAGCTGGTGGGGCAAGTTGGAGCGGATAGGGGGGCAAGTTGGAGCGGATGGGGGCAAGTTGGAGCTGCTGGGGGCATAGTGGAGCTGATAGTGGAAAGTTGGAGCTGAGAGGGCATAGTGGAGCTGGTGGGGGCAAGTTGGAGCGGATGGGGGCAAGTTGGAGCGGATGGGGGGCAAAGTGGAGCTGATGGGGGTAAGTTGGAGAGGATGGGGGGCAAAGTGGAGCTGATGGGGGTAAGTTGGAGCTGAGGGGGTAAAGTGAAGCTGAGGGGGCAAAATGGAGCTGGTGGGGGCACGTTGGAGCTGATGGGGGCAAGTTGGAGCTGATGGGGGCAAAGTGGAGCTGGTGGGCCAAAGTGAAGCTGATAAGGGGCAAGTTGGAGCTGGTGGGGGGCATCTCTTACAGGCATCTCCAGAACAGGGGCAGAGTGGCTCAGGGGGCAGAGAGAGGACAATCATGAAAAGAGGTTGGGTATAAGTAGGCAGGGTATAAAGGGGTGGGACACAAGGGGCGGAGCGAAATGGGCGGCAAAATTAGGTTTTGCCTAGGGTGGCAAAAATCCTTGCACCAGCCCTGACTGTGTGGTGTGTATTACTTTGCTCTACAGCAATAAAGCAATAAACTTCAGTATATGTGTGTATACATTAGTCTGTGCAAATAAAATACTTTGGTCTTGAACTAAATCATTTATTCAGTTACATAAATAGCTAGTAATAGGTCATGAAATAACCTAAAAATTCTTACTAATGCCCCGCCCACCAGCCACACCCCCAATAATATTACCTAAAACTAACATGTCCCTCTTTGGCCCTGTGAAATGTTGGGAGGTATGCACATACACACAGTGAGCGGCAGAAACATGCAAAAGACATGTACACACAGACACACTGGAGATGCACATATGGACACACATATGTAACAGAGATGTACACACACAGACACGCAACATATATGAGCAGAAACACATGTGCTCATGAGTTGTGTACCCCTCTGGCACTCAAAGGGTTAAGGTATAGAGAGGCATGTCAGAGTTAAATAGCAGTGGGAAGTGTGTTCATACCTGGGAACACTGACTTGTGAAGTCCCTAGAGGGGACTGATGTGGTGCTGATGTGGAGAAACAAATGGGGCAATCTGGGTTAATGTGGGTGGGGCTTAATCGCGAGTAGGGGGCGGGGCTTAACATAAATGTGAAAAAGTGTTAGTAATAGGCTGGGGAAGGAGGAGAAGTGGGAGGGGAATGCAAGTTTACAGTGTGAGGGGTTTGAACACACTCCATGAGGGGTAAAACTTGATACAGAACCCTGTGGCAGTCAGTGGGTTAAGTGTGAATCTGATGGCTGTCTGTCCTGTGTCTTGCATGGCAAATGGTGACAGTGAAGAAGTAATTCAGCAATGAGGGCCTACCTTAACCCTTTGAGTGCCATTTTGTTCCCCTGCTGATGCAGCACCATTCAGTGGCTTTACTACAGGTCCTGCTGAGGCCACTGGGAGTCAAGGTGAGTGAGTGTGTGTCAGCCATCTTTCTTTCTGGCTTTGTGTGTGTGTATGGGTGTTTGGTGCTGTGTGAGTGAGGCATGTATGTGTTATACCTGGGAATTTTTACTTGTGGAGTCCCTCATGTGGTGCTGATGTGGAGAGAGCAATGGGGCAATCTGGGTTAAAAGGGGGCGGGGCTTAATCGCGAGTAGGGGGCGGGGCTTAACATAACTATGGAAAAGTGTTAGTAATAGGCTGGGGAAGGAGGAGAAGTGGGAGAGAAATGCAAGTTTACAGTGTGAGGAGTTTGAACACACTCCCTGAGGGGTAAAACTTGATACACAACCCTGTGGCAGTCAGTGGGTTAAGTGTGAATCTGATGGCTGTCTGTCCTGTGTCTTGCATAGCAAATGATGACAGTGAAGAAATAATTGAGCAATGAGGACCTACCTTAACCCTTTGAGTGCAATTTTGTTCCTCTGGTGCTGCACTACAGGTCCTGCTGAGGCCTCTGGGAGTCAGGGTGAGTGACTGTGTGTGTGTGTCAGCCATATGTATTTCTGGCTTT
This sequence comes from Rhinophrynus dorsalis, assembly GCA_037306005.1. NCBI lineage: Eukaryota > Metazoa > Chordata > Amphibia > Anura > Rhinophrynidae > Rhinophrynus > Rhinophrynus dorsalis. Next base: position 26,880,454 of record CM074724.1, read on the forward strand.
GTGTGTGTATGTGGTGTATGTGGTGCTGTGTGTGTGAGTGGGGGCATGTCTGCTTGGTGCTGTGTGAGTGGGGCATGTGTGTGTGTTTGTGTGGTGCTGTGTGAGTGGGGCATGTGTGTGTGTTTGTGTGGTGCTGTGTGAGTGGGGCATGTGTGTTTGTCTGTGGTGTAGGAGCAAGTGGCGGCCATATTGTTTTTTTCTGACTTTGATAGTGGTGGGTGGGCTGCATAGTGGGGGCGGGCCAACTCCCTGCATGATTGAATCACCCAATGGGAACAGTAACTCCTCCTTAATACCACCCCTGGGTGTGTTTTGGCAGGCACAAAGTCTTCTTTTATATATATAGATATATATATATGTATGTATATCTGTGTGCTAAATAAATGATTAGGTGTAAGTTATCTTTCACACGCACACACATTAAACATTAACACACTCACTCATGCATCATACAGCCGAGTAAGTGCCAGTGCCTGCAGCCTCCTCACCCGCTGTTCGCTCCCTGACACCTTCCACCCAAAGTAACAAGCGCTGAAAGGAAGTGACATCACAAAGGAGGGAAGGCTCATGCAGGCTTTAGCAGTGTTTGAGCCAGAGTGCTTGTCCCGCCTCCCTTGGACTCCCCGAGCACTTCAGTCAGCAGCAGATATCCGTGACAAGCGGCGAAGGTATAAAGCCGGTGCTGCAGCCGCATTAATATGCAGAAACGGCCATTTAACTTCTGAAAAGCCGGTGCGCACGGGGCCGATTAACACCCTTTGTGCACGCCTATGACAGGATATTAACTCCTTTCATTCTAAAGCGTTCTCAATTGCATTGCTTAGCAATGCCCTGCGGAGCTCTCTAGTACACTTGCTATGGAATTGTCCATATGCCCGAGATATGTGGTCTACAGTTATAAAGTTTGTAAAATGTTTTGTATCAGGAAAGATCCTAACTTATGAAATGGTCATTTATGGATCCGGATTAGGGTTTAGAGACGTGGATAGAGCAGTATGGCAAATTGTTAATTCAATGAAAGAAACTTTATGAGACGTTAGAAATGTTTATGTTTTTAAAGTGGTAGTAATGTTTCATATTAAAAGCAGCTCTAATTAATCTTCATAGTATTTGGACTTTGGAGAGTGTCAGAGTTGTAGTACAAGAGTAATTCAATGACAAAGTATCCACCTCCAGCCCCTTTTACTGATGTAACACTGCTCAGCCAGAGCAGAACGGAGGTGCCCAGGTAGACTGCAGAGAGGGACAATCTTCAATTAAGATAAGGGAAAAACCTGAAAAGCTTGTCAAGGGGGGCAGGACTTTCATTGTTCTCATAGGAAGAAGATTGTCCCCTTCTGTTATCTGTCTGGACTATGGACTGGATTCCACATCTGAGAAGAGATGGCTTACACTAGGTAAAAGGGGCGGGAGGGGAAACTTTGCTTGTGAATATCTCTCAAACCACAAAGGTTTGAGAGATAAGACTTATATCGTTCTTCATGTTTTTTTAATGCCTACAAAATAAAATAAAGATAAAACAAAGTATTACTATCCCTGTAAGCGAGGAATGATCACAGTAGGGGAAGCACTTGGGTTATTTTTTGCAAAACTGTTTTCTTGTGTTCTGATAGACAGAAAACACGCAGGAGTGGAAGCAGCAAACCGTTTTTGGAAGATCATAGAATGGAGACCTTATTTTTAAACAGGCACAGATGTATGAAAAACAGAAAGGAATCTTTTGAATTGTAATTTGTATGTTTGTTTTTTTAATTAAAGATTATTTTGTGATAAAAAAAATCCAAGGAGTTAATTTTTTTTTTTTATTATATGGGCTACACAGGGTTTTAAACTTAAACCAACGCTTCTGAGAACCACTATATTCAGCAAGTTGCATCTCTGTTCAAGTAATGTAATTGACCAGCACACAGCAGATTGTTCACAAATGCTTATTTATTGACGTCCTCTACAGCTATTTGTGTACAGAACATCAATACAAATGTTATGACCAGATGTGTGGTGTGCTGGTCAATTACACTTTACTGACGGTCTTGGCAGTAGAGGAAACCACCAACTACGGCACTTGTAAAAGGGCTACGGGACACAGGCTTCAACCAAAGGAGCAACAGTTTTGGGGAAAGCACCCAGCATGTCAGGGATCAAATAAACATTCCAAAAAGGTGTTGGAAAAATCTTTAGCACTCAGTGGGTTAACCCTTTGAGTGCCAGACAGGTATCTAATGCATTGCACTGCAATGCGTTGGATACCTCTCTGGCACTCAAAAGGTTATAAATCCAGTTTAAAGGGATAGTAATGTTTCACAATAAAAGCCGCTCCAATTAATCTTCATAGTGCTTGGGTCATGGTGAGTGTTATTTCAATAATGTCAGAGTTGTAGTTCAAGAGTAATTGAATGATAAAGTATCCCCCTTCCGCCCCTTTTACTGATGTAACACTGCTCACCTCAGAGCAGCAAGACTGTCCGGATGGATCACAGAGAGGGACAATCTTCAGTGATCATAAGGAAAAACCTGAAAAATCTGTCAAAGGGGTTTTCCTTATGATCACAGTAAGAAGATTGTCCCTTGCTGCGGTCAAGAGACCATATTCCACATCTGAGGGGAGGCGGCTTACACTAGGTAAAAGGGGTGGGAGGGGGCAGGGCTGGATTTACATCTCAGGAGCCTGTAGGCACAGAAATCTGAAGAGCCCCCCCATTGGCCATCTCCACTGGACTCCTAATCTCCATATTGCCCCATTCATCTCCACATTGCCCCCATCATCTCCATATGCCATATTGCCCTCACATTGCCCTCCATCATCTCCATATTGCCCCCATCATCTCCACATTGCCCCCACCATCTCCATATACCATATTGCCCTCTATCAGGCTTCAGTAATGCAGAGCGCTGGGAGATTATGTCATCTCCCAGTGCTCTGTATTACTAAAGACCCGACGAAGGAGCTCAGCAGCTACAGGTCTGTGCTGAAGAAGGCACAGACCTGTCTACACCATGTTGTGGTGCCAGGCGGCTGGGGAGCCTTATAAAAAAAAAAAAATACAACATGATCCCAATGACAGGCGCCCCTCTGTGGGGCGCGCCTGTAGGCAGATGCCTACTCTGCCTAATTATAAATCCGGCCCTGGGAGGGGGATACTTTATCATTCAATTACTATTGAACTACAACTCTGACAGTACTGAAATAACAGTCTCCATGGTCCAAATACTATTAATTGGAGCAGCATTATCTCCTTAAGTCAATGGCAATTGTTGTTTGCGTCCTGTAGAGACTATGGTTTGGCCCAGATTTGCTTTAGTTCAACTTCACATATAAATCCTTTTGTAATCTCCCCCTCTAGATTGTAAGCTCTTGTATGCAGGGCCCTCACTACCATCAGTTTGGAGACGGTGCTGTGTGTCATTTTATGTTCCTCTCACACATATTTTGTACAGCAGCGTGCAATAGTGTTGCGCTCAATAAATAAAGAATAATTTAAATAATAATGCGTTTTAGCACAGTAATCTGCAAAATGACAAGTGTTAGTTTCTAATTTAGAAAAAACACCTCCTAATAGTAACATCCCACGTACCTTACTAGGACCAGAAAATCCTAACGGCCTCCATGAACCTTTCCTCTTTTGTCTTTTTTCTAAGAAACAACATTTTCAATCAATCCTGGATGTTATATATGTGGAGTGAAAAATGACAGTCGCTAGCAGGACTTTAAAGTGTTAGTAATGTCCACAAAAAAGTGTTTGCATTTAGAAGAGCTTAAAAAGTTGAGCTAAATGCAAAAAAACGTATCTCTCAAACCGCTATGGTTTAAGAGATACAGGTGTTTAAAGTTTGATCTCTCCTACTGACAGCTGTAAAGCTGTCAGCAGGAGACTTGTGTCGGCCGACACAAAAGCGCTCGAGCAGAGCCGCGATCTCGTTATTTACCACAAATCCCTTCATTGGAATGGTCTAAAACAAGTGTTTGAAAACCAGGCACACGTTTTGGACCATTCCAGTGAAGGGATTCATGGTAAATAACGAGATCTCGGCACTGCTCAAGCGCTTCTGTGTCGGCCGTCACGGGTCTCCTGCTGACAGCTTTACAGCTGTCAGTAGGAGAGATCAAACTTTAAACGCCTGCATCTCTTAAACCATAGTGGTTTGAGAGATACGTTTTTTTGCATTTAGCTCAGCTTTTTAAGCTCTTCTAAATGCAAAAAAACTTTTTTGTGGACATTACTAACACTTTAAGCTCTGCTCACTACACATGGTAATCTTAACACTTTAAAGGGATAGTAATACTCAATATGTAAAAAAATATGTTGTAGGGTTTAACTCACTGAGTAAAAATAAGGGAACTCCCACTGCTGAAAGGGGTTTTATTCAAAAGTTATTATGGCTCAAACGTAGGTGCGGTATCACAGCGGCCTGACATTGTACAGGGGTGCTGTCGGTACGTCATCTTATGGAGATTTATGGTCAACTGACCAGAGCTGTCCATAGGATGGTTTAGCAACAGCACCACTGTATAATTTCAGGCCACTGTGATACTGCACCTAAAAAAATTAAGTTTGAGCTGTAAATCTTCCAGCAGTAGGCTTACCTTTGTTTTACTCAAGGGGATAAATATTACTATATATATATACTAGCAACATGGGACGGCGTTGCCCGTCATGTTATGACCATTGGGCGCACGTGTTTGAAATGCAGACACACTGATAAACACAGACACATGCAGCATACAGGCAGACACATACCATACATCCCAAGTGTCCCTCTTTAGGAGGGACAGTCCCTCTTTGAGGGCCAAATCCCTCTGTCCCTCTTTCCCACCCTGTTGTCCCTCTTTTTAGGAGGTCAGACTGTGTGCAGGGCCGGCTCCACCTATAGGCGAGGTAGGCGCCGGCCTAGGGCGCACACGTACTGGGGACGCGGGCATGCAGCGGAGAAGAGCTGCGCCCACACACCACGCCAGGAACCACAACACAGTCAGGTCTGTGTTGCTACAGCGCTTCCTCATGTGGTCGGATCTTTAGTAATGCAGAGCGCGCTGGGAGTCATGATCTCCCGCCGCACTCTGCATTACTGAAGAGAAGACTGCGCGGGAGATACAGGTATGTGATGGGGGGCAAGTTGGAGCTGAGGGGGCATAGTGGAGCTGAGGGGGCAAGTTGGAGCAGATGTGGGGCAAAGTGGAGATGATGGGGGCAAGTTGGAGCTGTTAGGGGAAAGCTGGAGCTGAGGGGGCATAGTGGAGCTGGTGGTGGCAAGTTGGAGATGATGGGGGCAAGTTGGAGCTGATGAGGGTCAAAGTGGAGCTGATGAGGGTCAAAGTGGAGCTGAGGGGGGGCAAGTTGGAGCTGAGGGGGGGCAAGTGGAGCTGAGGGGGGGCAAAGTGGAGCTGGTGGGGCAAGTTGGAGCAGATAGGGGGGCAAGTTGGAGCGGATGGGGGCAAGTTGGAGCTGCTGGGGGCATAGTGGAGCTGATAGTGGAAAGTTGGAGCTGAGAGGGCATAGTGGAGCTGGTGGGGGCAAGTTGGAGCGGATGGGGGCAAGTTGGAGCGGATGGGGGGCAAAGTGGAGCTGATGGGGGTAAGTTGGAGAGGATGGGGGGCAAAGTGGAGCTGATGGGGGTAAGTTGGAGCTGAGGGGGTAAAGTGAAGCTGAGGGGGCAAAATGGAGCTGGTGGGGGCACGTTGGAGCTGATGGGGGCAAGTTGGAGCTGATGGGGGCAAAGTGGAGCTGGTGGGCCAAAGTGAAGCTGATAAGGGGCAAGTTGGAGCTGGTGGGGGGCATCTCTTACAGGCATCTCCAGAACAGGGGCAGAGTGGCTCAGGGGGCAGAGAGAGGACAATCATGAAAAGAGGTTGGGTATAAGTAGGCAGGGTATAAAGGGGTGGGACACAAGGGGCGGAGCGAAATGGGCGGCAAAATTAGGTTTTGCCTAGGGTGGCAAAAATCCTTGCACCAGCCCTGACTGTGTGGTGTGTATTACTTTGCTCTACAGCAATAAAGCAATAAACTTCAGTATATGTGTGTATACATTAGTCTGTGCAAATAAAATACTTTGGTCTTGAACTAAATCATTTATTCAGTTACATAAATAGCTAGTAATAGGTCATGAAATAACCTAAAAATTCTTACTAATGCCCCGCCCACCAGCCACACCCCCAATAATATTACCTAAAACTAACATGTCCCTCTTTGGCCCTGTGAAATGTTGGGAGGTATGCACATACACACAGTGAGCGGCAGAAACATGCAAAAGACATGTACACACAGACACACTGGAGATGCACATATGGACACACATATGTAACAGAGATGTACACACACAGACACGCAACATATATGAGCAGAAACACATGTGCTCATGAGTTGTGTACCCCTCTGGCACTCAAAGGGTTAAGGTATAGAGAGGCATGTCAGAGTTAAATAGCAGTGGGAAGTGTGTTCATACCTGGGAACACTGACTTGTGAAGTCCCTAGAGGGGACTGATGTGGTGCTGATGTGGAGAAACAAATGGGGCAATCTGGGTTAATGTGGGTGGGGCTTAATCGCGAGTAGGGGGCGGGGCTTAACATAAATGTGAAAAAGTGTTAGTAATAGGCTGGGGAAGGAGGAGAAGTGGGAGGGGAATGCAAGTTTACAGTGTGAGGGGTTTGAACACACTCCATGAGGGGTAAAACTTGATACAGAACCCTGTGGCAGTCAGTGGGTTAAGTGTGAATCTGATGGCTGTCTGTCCTGTGTCTTGCATGGCAAATGGTGACAGTGAAGAAGTAATTCAGCAATGAGGGCCTACCTTAACCCTTTGAGTGCCATTTTGTTCCCCTGCTGATGCAGCACCATTCAGTGGCTTTACTACAGGTCCTGCTGAGGCCACTGGGAGTCAAGGTGAGTGAGTGTGTGTCAGCCATCTTTCTTTCTGGCTTTGTGTGTGTGTATGGGTGTTTGGTGCTGTGTGAGTGAGGCATGTATGTGTTATACCTGGGAATTTTTACTTGTGGAGTCCCTCATGTGGTGCTGATGTGGAGAGAGCAATGGGGCAATCTGGGTTAAAAGGGGGCGGGGCTTAATCGCGAGTAGGGGGCGGGGCTTAACATAACTATGGAAAAGTGTTAGTAATAGGCTGGGGAAGGAGGAGAAGTGGGAGAGAAATGCAAGTTTACAGTGTGAGGAGTTTGAACACACTCCCTGAGGGGTAAAACTTGATACACAACCCTGTGGCAGTCAGTGGGTTAAGTGTGAATCTGATGGCTGTCTGTCCTGTGTCTTGCATAGCAAATGATGACAGTGAAGAAATAATTGAGCAATGAGGACCTACCTTAACCCTTTGAGTGCAATTTTGTTCCTCTGGTGCTGCACTACAGGTCCTGCTGAGGCCTCTGGGAGTCAGGGTGAGTGACTGTGTGTGTGTGTCAGCCATATGTATTTCTGGCTTTGTGTGTGTATGTGGTGTATGTGGTGCTGTGTGTGTGAGTGGGGGCATGTCTGCTTGGTGCTGTGTGAGTGGGGCATGTGTGTGTGTTTGTGTGGTGCTGTGTGAGTGGGGCATGTGTGTGTGTTTGTGTGGTGCTGTGTGAGTGGGGCATGTGTGTTTGTCTGTGGTGTAGGAGCAAGTGGCGGCCATATTGTTTTTTTCTGACTTTGATAGTGGTGGGTGGGCTGCATAGTGGGGGCGGGCCAACTCCCTGCATGATTGAATCACCCAATGGGAACAGTAACTCCTCCTTAATACCACCCCTGGGTGTGTTTTGGCAGGCACAAAGTCTTCTTTTATATATATAGATATATATATATGTATGTATATCTGTGTGCTAAATAAATGATTAGGTGTAAGTTATCTTTCACACGCACACACATTAAACATTAACACACTCACTCATGCATCATACAGCCGAGTAAGTGCCAGTGCCTGCAGCCTCCTCACCCGCTGTTCGCTCCCTGACACCTTCCACCCAAAGTAACAAGCGCTGAAAGGAAGTGACATCACAAAGGAGGGAAGGCTCATGCAGGCTTTAGCAGTGTTTGAGCCAGAGTGCTTGTCCCGCCTCCCTTGGACTCCCCGAGCACTTCAGTCAGCAGCAGATATCCGTGACAAGCGGCGAAGGTATAAAGCCGGTGCTGCAGCCGCATTAATATGCAGAAACGGCCATTTAACTTCTGAAAAGCCGGTGCGCACGGGGCCGATTAACACCCTTTGTGCACGCCTATGACAGGATATTAACTCCTTTCATTCTAAAGCGTTCTCAATTGCATTGCTTAGCAATGCCCTGCGGAGCTCTCTAGTACACTTGCTATGGAATTGTCCATATGCCCGAGATATGTGGTCTACAGTTATAAAGTTTGTAAAATGTTTTGTATCAGGAAAGATCCTAACTTATGAAATGGTCATTTATGGATCCGGATTAGGGTTTAGAGACGTGGATAGAGCAGTATGGCAAATTGTTAATTCAATGAAAGAAACTTTATGAGACGTTAGAAATGTTTATGTTTTTAAAGTGGTAGTAATGTTTCATATTAAAAGCAGCTCTAATTAATCTTCATAGTATTTGGACTTTGGAGAGTGTCAGAGTTGTAGTACAAGAGTAATTCAATGACAAAGTATCCACCTCCAGCCCCTTTTACTGATGTAACACTGCTCAGCCAGAGCAGAACGGAGGTGCCCAGGTAGACTGCAGAGAGGGACAATCTTCAATTAAGATAAGGGAAAAACCTGAAAAGCTTGTCAAGGGGGGCAGGACTTTCATTGTTCTCATAGGAAGAAGATTGTCCCCTTCTGTTATCTGTCTGGACTATGGACTGGATTCCACATCTGAGAAGAGATGGCTTACACTAGGTAAAAGGGGCGGGAGGGGAAACTTTGCTTGTGAATATCTCTCAAACCACAAAGGTTTGAGAGATAAGACTTATATCGTTCTTCATGTTTTTTTAATGCCTACAAAATAAAATAAAGATAAAACAAAGTATTACTATCCCTGTAAGCGAGGAATGATCACAGTAGGGGAAGCACTTGGGTTATTTTTTGCAAAACTGTTTTCTTGTGTTCTGATAGACAGAAAACACGCAGGAGTGGAAGCAGCAAACCGTTTTTGGAAGATCATAGAATGGAGACCTTATTTTTAAACAGGCACAGATGTATGAAAAACAGAAAGGAATCTTTTGAATTGTAATTTGTATGTTTGTTTTTTTAATTAAAGATTATTTTGTGATAAAAAAAATCCAAGGAGTTAATTTTTTTTTTTTATTATATGGGCTACACAGGGTTTTAAACTTAAACCAACGCTTCTGAGAACCACTATATTCAGCAAGTTGCATCTCTGTTCAAGTAATGTAATTGACCAGCACACAGCAGATTGTTCACAAATGCTTATTTATTGACGTCCTCTACAGCTATTTGTGTACAGAACATCAATACAAATGTTATGACCAGATGTGTGGTGTGCTGGTCAATTACACTTTACTGACGGTCTTGGCAGTAGAGGAAACCACCAACTACGGCACTTGTAAAAGGGCTACGGGACACAGGCTTCAACCAAAGGAGCAACAGTTTTGGGGAAAGCACCCAGCATGTCAGGGATCAAATAAACATTCCAAAAAGGTGTTGGAAAAATCTTTAGCACTCAGTGGGTTAACCCTTTGAGTGCCAGACAGGTATCTAATGCATTGCACTGCAATGCGTTGGATACCTCTCTGGCACTCAAAAGGTTATAAATCCAGTTTAAAGGGATAGTAATGTTTCACAATAAAAGCCGCTCCAATTAATCTTCATAGTGCTTGGGTCATGGTGAGTGTTATTTCAATAATGTCAGAGTTGTAGTTCAAGAGTAATTGAATGATAAAGTATCCCCCTTCCGCCCCTTTTACTGATGTAACACTGCTCACCTCAGAGCAGCAAGACTGTCCGGATGGATCACAGAGAGGGACAATCTTCAGTGATCATAAGGAAAAACCTGAAAAATCTGTCAAAGGGGTTTTCCTTATGATCACAGTAAGAAGATTGTCCCTTGCTGCGGTCAAGAGACCATATTCCACATCTGAGGGGAGGCGGCTTACACTAGGTAAAAGGGGTGGGAGGGGGCAGGGCTGGATTTACATCTCAGGAGCCTGTAGGCACAGAAATCTGAAGAGCCCCCCCATTGGCCATCTCCACTGGACTCCTAATCTCCATATTGCCCCATTCATCTCCACATTGCCCCCATCATCTCCATATGCCATATTGCCCTCACATTGCCCTCCATCATCTCCATATTGCCCCCATCATCTCCACATTGCCCCCACCATCTCCATATACCATATTGCCCTCTATCAGGCTTCAGTAATGCAGAGCGCTGGGAGATTATGTCATCTCCCAGTGCTCTGTATTACTAAAGACCCGACGAAGGAGCTCAGCAGCTACAGGTCTGTGCTGAAGAAGGCACAGACCTGTCTACACCATGTTGTGGTGCCAGGCGGCTGGGGAGCCTTATAAAAAAAAAAAAATACAACATGATCCCAATGACAGGCGCCCCTCTGTGGGGCGCGCCTGTAGGCAGATGCCTACTCTGCCTAATTATAAATCCGGCCCTGGGAGGGGGATACTTTATCATTCAATTACTATTGAACTACAACTCTGACAGTACTGAAATAACAGTCTCCATGGTCCAAATACTATTAATTGGAGCAGCATTATCTCCTTAAGTCAATGGCAATTGTTGTTTGCGTCCTGTAGAGACTATGGTTTGGCCCAGATTTGCTTTAGTTCAACTTCACATATAAATCCTTTTGTAATCTCCCCCTCTAGATTGTAAGCTCTTGTATGCAGGGCCCTCACTACCATCAGTTTGGAGACGGTGCTGTGTGTCATTTTATGTTCCTCTCACACATATTTTGTACAGCAGCGTGCAATAGTGTTGCGCTCAATAAATAAAGAATAATTTAAATAATAATGCGTTTTAGCACAGTAATCTGCAAAATGACAAGTGTTAGTTTCTAATTTAGAAAAAACACCTCCTAATAGTAACATCCCACGTACCTTACTAGGACCAGAAAATCCTAACGGCCTCCATGAACCTTTCCTCTTTTGTCTTTTTTCTAAGAAACAACATTTTCAATCAATCCTGGATGTTATATATGTGGAGTGAAAAATGACAGTCGCTAGCAGGACTTTAAAGTGTTAGTAATGTCCACAAAAAAGTGTTTGCATTTAGAAGAGCTTAAAAAGTTGAGCTAAATGCAAAAAAACGTATCTCTCAAACCGCTATGGTTTAAGAGATACAGGTGTTTAAAGTTTGATCTCTCCTACTGACAGCTGTAAAGCTGTCAGCAGGAGACTTGTGTCGGCCGACACAAAAGCGCTCGAGCAGAGCCGCGATCTCGTTATTTACCACAAATCCCTTCATTGGAATGGTCTAAAACAAGTGTTTGAAAACCAGGCACACGTTTTGGACCATTCCAGTGAAGGGATTCATGGTAAATAACGAGATCTCGGCACTGCTCAAGCGCTTCTGTGTCGGCCGTCACGGGTCTCCTGCTGACAGCTTTACAGCTGTCAGTAGGAGAGATCAAACTTTAAACGCCTGCATCTCTTAAACCATAGTGGTTTGAGAGATACGTTTTTTTGCATTTAGCTCAGCTTTTTAAGCTCTTCTAAATGCAAAAAAACTTTTTTGTGGACATTACTAACACTTTAAGCTCTGCTCACTACACATGGTAATCTTAACACTTTAAAGGGATAGTAATACTCAATATGTAAAAAAATATGTTGTAGGGTTTAACTCACTGAGTAAAAATAAGGGAACTCCCACTGCTGAAAGGGGTTTTATTCAAAAGTTATTATGGCTCAAACGTAGGTGCGGTATCACAGCGGCCTGACATTGTACAGGGGTGCTGTCGGTACGTCATCTTATGGAGATTTATGGTCAACTGACCAGAGCTGTCCATAGGATGGTTTAGCAACAGCACCACTGTATAATTTCAGGCCACTGTGATACTGCACCTAAAAAAATTAAGTTTGAGCTGTAAATCTTCCAGCAGTAGGCTTACCTTTGTTTTACTCAAGGGGATAAATATTACTATATATATATACTAGCAACATGGGACGGCGTTGCCCGTCATGTTATGACCATTGGGCGCACGTGTTTGAAATGCAGACACACTGATAAACACAGACACATGCAGCATACAGGCAGACACATACCATACATCCCAAGTGTCCCTCTTTAGGAGGGACAGTCCCTCTTTGAGGGCCAAATCCCTCTGTCCCTCTTTCCCACCCTGTTGTCCCTCTTTTTAGGAGGTCAGACTGTGTGCAGGGCCGGCTCCACCTATAGGCGAGGTAGGCGCCGGCCTAGGGCGCACACGTACTGGGGACGCGGGCATGCAGCGGAGAAGAGCTGCGCCCACACACCACGCCAGGAACCACAACACAGTCAGGTCTGTGTTGCTACAGCGCTTCCTCATGTGGTCGGATCTTTAGTAATGCAGAGCGCGCTGGGAGTCATGATCTCCCGCCGCACTCTGCATTACTGAAGAGAAGACTGCGCGGGAGATACAGGTATGTGATGGGGGGCAAGTTGGAGCTGAGGGGGCATAGTGGAGCTGAGGGGGCAAGTTGGAGCAGATGTGGGGCAAAGTGGAGATGATGGGGGCAAGTTGGAGCTGTTAGGGGAAAGCTGGAGCTGAGGGGGCATAGTGGAGCTGGTGGTGGCAAGTTGGAGATGATGGGGGCAAGTTGGAGCTGATGAGGGTCAAAGTGGAGCTGATGAGGGTCAAAGTGGAGCTGAGGGGGGGCAAGTTGGAGCTGAGGGGGGGCAAGTGGAGCTGAGGGGGGGCAAAGTGGAGCTGGTGGGGCAAGTTGGAGCAGATAGGGGGGCAAGTTGGAGCGGATGGGGGCAAGTTGGAGCTGCTGGGGGCATAGTGGAGCTGATAGTGGAAAGTTGGAGCTGAGAGGGCATAGTGGAGCTGGTGGGGGCAAGTTGGAGCGGATGGGGGCAAGTTGGAGCGGATGGGGGGCAAAGTGGAGCTGATGGGGGTAAGTTGGAGAGGATGGGGGGCAAAGTGGAGCTGATGGGGGTAAGTTGGAGCTGAGGGGGTAAAGTGAAGCTGAGGGGGCAAAATGGAGCTGGTGGGGGCACGTTGGAGCTGATGGGGGCAAGTTGGAGCTGATGGGGGCAAAGTGGAGCTGGTGGGCCAAAGTGAAGCTGATAAGGGGCAAGTTGGAGCTGGTGGGGGGCATCTCTTACAGGCATCTCCAGAACAGGGGCAGAGTGGCTCAGGGGGCAGAGAGAGGACAATCATGAAAAGAGGTTGGGTATAAGTAGGCAGGGTATAAAGGGGTGGGACACAAGGGGCGGAGCGAAATGGGCGGCAAAATTAGGTTTTGCCTAGGGTGGCAAAAATCCTTGCACCAGCCCTGACTGTGTGGTGTGTATTACTTTGCTCTACAGCAATAAAGCAATAAACTTCAGTATATGTGTGTATACATTAGTCTGTGCAAATAAAATACTTTGGTCTTGAACTAAATCATTTATTCAGTTACATAAATAGCTAGTAATAGGTCATGAAATAACCTAAAAATTCTTACTAATGCCCCGCCCACCAGCCACACCCCCAATAATATTACCTAAAACTAACATGTCCCTCTTTGGCCCTGTGAAATGTTGGGAGGTATGCACATACACACAGTGAGCGGCAGAAACATGCAAAAGACATGTACACACAGACACACTGGAGATGCACATATGGACACACATATGTAACAGAGATGTACACACACAGACACGCAACATATATGAGCAGAAACACATGTGCTCATGAGTTGTGTACCCCTCTGGCACTCAAAGGGTTAAGGTATAGAGAGGCATGTCAGAGTTAAATAGCAGTGGGAAGTGTGTTCATACCTGGGAACACTGACTTGTGAAGTCCCTAGAGGGGACTGATGTGGTGCTGATGTGGAGAAACAAATGGGGCAATCTGGGTTAAAAGTGGGTGGGGCTTAATTGCGAGTAGGGGGCGGGGCTTAACATAAATGTGAAAAAGTGTTAGTAATAGGCTGGGGAAGGAGGAGAAGTGGGAGGGGAATGCAAGTTTACAGTGTGAGGGGTTTGAACACACTCCATGAGGGGTAAAACTTGATACAGAACCCTGTGGCAGTCAGTGGGTTAAGTGTGAATCTGATGGCTGTCTGTCCTGTGTCTTGCATGGCAAATGGTGACAGTGAAGAAGTAATTCAGCAATGAGGGCCTACCTTAACCCTTTGAGTGCCATTTTGTTCCCCTGCTGATGCAGCACCATTCAGTGGCTTTACTACAGGTCCTGCTGAGGCCACTGGGAGTCAAGGTGAGTGAGTGTGTGTCAGCCATCTTTCTTTCTGGCTTTGTGTGTGTGTATGGGTGTTTGGTGCTGTGTGAGTGAGGCATGCATGTGTTATACCTGGGAATTTTTACTTGTGGAGTCCCTCATGTGGTGCTGATGTGGAGAGAGCAATGGGGCAATCTGGGTTAAAAGGGGGCGGGGCTTAATCGCGAGTAGGGGGCGGGGCTTAACATAACTATGGAAAAGTGTTAGTAATAGGCTGGGGAAGGAGGAGAAGTGGGAGAGAAATGCAAGTTTACAGTGTGAGGAGTTTGAACACACTCCCTGAGGGGTAAAACTTGATACACAACCCTGTGGCAGTCAGTGGGTTAAGTGTGAATCTGATGGCTGTCTGTCCTGTGTCTTGCATAGCAAATGATGACAGTGAAGAAATAATTGAGCAATGAGGACCTACCTTAACCCTTTGAGTGCAATTTTGTTCCTCTGGTGCTGCACTACAGGTCCTGCTGAGGCCTCTGGGAGTCAGGGTGAGTGACTGTGTGTGTGTGTCAGCCATATGTATTTCTGGCTTTGTGTGTGTATGTGGTGTATGTGGTGCTGTGTGTGTGAGTGGGGGCATGTCTGCTTGGTGCTGTGTGAGTGGGGCATGTGTGTGTGTTTGTGTGGTGCTGTGTGAGTGGGGCGTGTGTGTGTTTGTGTGGTGCTGTGTGAGTGGGGCATGTGTGTTTGTCTGTGGTGTAGGAGCAAGTGGCGGCCATATTGTTTTTTTCTGACTTTGATAGTGGTGGGTGGGCTGCATAGTGGGGGCGGGCCAACTCCCTGCATGATTGAATCACCCAATGGGAACAGTAACTCCTCCTTAATACCACCCCTGGGTGTGTTTTGGCAGGCACAAAGTCTTCTTTTATATATATAGATAGATATATATTACATATTACGTATTACTATCCAGTAAAAGGACCAGGGGGTGCACAATGCAGTGTGTTGCTTCACAATACATTATATACCCCTTTAGTCTTTAAAGAGTTAAGTAGGGTCATGCACTGTACCTGCTTCAGGATGAAATAAACTGCAGACAACTGTAATGTCCGCCTCCATGGACATAACATCCAGGACTCATGAACTAATGTACAATGACAAAATTCAGATGAGCCATTAGGATTTCCTGGTCATATTCAGGTAACGTGGAATTATTATTAAGAAGTGTTCTTTTTTTTCCTGTAAACACTGTTTTACACTCAGTGACATTTCCAGCGGATCTGGCTGCTTACACCCTGATTGTGTTGTTAGAACAGGGCAGTTTGACTTGCAGTTTATGAGCTTATCGTGTCTGGCTGAAATAGATATTGATACTTTTTACTATGACACTTTACTGCTGGAGGGAAAAAAGCTGCTGCTATTGGCAGTAAATTAGCAGCTACAACAGTGCAGCAGTTTGTGTGACAATTAGATTCCAGTTCCCCAAGCTCTCTGTCATTGTGTATACCAAGGGTGAGAAAACTGGGGCCTTACAGATTCTGCTGGACTACAAATCCCATCATTCTCTGCCAGACAACGGCCAACACATGCACACAGAAACTCATTCACATATACAAACTCACACACATACACACAAAAATTCACCCACACATACACACAAAAACTCACACACATATACACACAAAACATATTCGCACACACATACACACTTTTTTTTTTATTTTATTGAATGTAACAGGAGTTAAATTTAAGAGAAGTAAACACATTTTCAAAGAGTAAACTAAGAAAGAGTTATAACATCAAAAACATTGAAATAGCAATACTATATTAAACAATTATCTATATTAAACAAAAATGGCAAAACCAGACATTTTTATTGAATAAACAATTGTCAACAATTTCATTCTTGAACTAGAGAATTACACAGACACGCACAAATACACACATATAAACACACACACACACATATACACACACAGACACATATATACACATATACTGACACACATACACACACACACATATATACACACATATACACGCACACACACTCGTGACTTCTCTATACCGCACTTCTCACATCCACCTGTAGAGGGTGATAGATGCTGTGAACAAGACCTGTAAGAATGTATGTGTAATCATAAATGTATCACAGCAATAAAACTCACCAATGTTTGTGTAAACTTCACTATATGTGTTTTTAAATTAATCTGTGTAACTAAAACACTTTGGTCTTGTTCTTAATCATTTCTTTCATTACATAAAGAGCTTTCAATAGGTCCTTTCTTTTTATACCATTACATTGGGCTGCAATGTATTGGATCCCTCTCTAGCATTCATGGGTTTAAAATCCCCATCTAAATCAATGTGAATTTGTTGGAATTTTCAGTACTCCCCTTAGTGTGCAAATTCCTCCACTTTTCTTTTGAACAGCCCTTAGAGTTTTTTGTGTGTTTGTCGGTTATATTCTAAGGTATAGATAGTCCCCAAAATCTGGATATCCAAAGCTTGACTAACCTTGGGCTAAGCTATTTTCTGTGCCAGGGGAAGTGGGTGAGGAGGGGGCGTGTCTGTGGGGATCTGAAATGTGAATCCAGCTCTGGATATCTGTAATTGAAATAGCATTTTTAGCAAAGTCTGCTCAGACAGGCAATACAAGATCAATATTTACATAAGTAATATGATAGAGGTGACATCTTTATGGAGATGAATCGGGCTGGCGGCAGAGACCCAGCATGCCATCATCAATTATCTGTAAGGAGTTTCTTGCAAACACGAGAATCAATTCTGAATATTTTATGGTTTTAATTAAATTAGTTTATGTTCTGCTGAAGATCACATAGATGTTTGTTTTTTTTCTTTTTTCTGGCATTTTTGCTTTGATCAACATACACAGTGTTTTACTACATAACACTGTACATTGAGCAGAGGCAAACTTTCATTAGGGAGCAAATGTAGAAGTAGTATAGGGGATCAGCCGCTGTTCTCTGTCAGGTAGTGGGGAACCGAGGGGTAGGAATTCTGTGGGGTGGAAGTGACATGCAAGAGCTGGGGCGTTGCTAGGTTCCAAAATGATCTGGGGCTAGAGCCTATGGGAAAATTCAAAAGAGCGCCCTTCGTCCTCGGTAGTGATGATAACCCCAGGTGCACACATACTGTAAAATCTCAGGTATAATACGCACCTGTGTGTAATAGGCAGGTGTATGTTATACCCAAGACACTTTTTTATCCCTGACATTTAGCAGTGTGTATAAGTGTATTACATGGCTCCACAACATTCACACTTCCAATATTGTTTAATGATATGTTTTTTTTTTTAAATAAAATATTTTTTTGTAACAAAAATAAAGTGTGTTGTGTTTTTAGAAAAAAAAAAAAAAAAGTATATCATTGCAGGTCAAAAATTTACCTGCATTTAGCCAGCCTCCTGCACCAGCAGTGAAGGGGTTAATACCCCCAGCTGCTGTATTTTTTTTTTTAACCACTAGGTGTCTCCTCTCTACTTCTCTCTCCCTTACTTTGATAGCAAGGGAGACAGAGGTAGAGGAGACACTCAGAGTCAGCATGCTTTGCATGCTGCCTCTGTCTCTCGCTATGCCGGTACATGTGATCGCTGCTACTGCCATCACATGAACCGGCTCAAGCAAAAAGGGCTGAGACTGAACGCCCCGATCTTGGAGCGCTCAGTCTCAGCCTGGAATTAATGATAGCAGCGTGCACGGAGGCACGCTGCTATCATTTAAGCCATGACGGTCCTGGACCATCATGGGTCCTTAAGGAGATAGCAACCCATGACGGTCCTACCGTCATGGGTCCTTAAGGTGTTAAAGGGTTAGTAATATTTCAAAATAAAAGTAGCTGCAATTAATCTTCATCGTATTTGGGCCATGGAGAGTGTTATTTCAATACTGTCAGAATTGTAATTCAAGAGTAATTGAATAATAAAGTCTCCCTAATATAACACTGCTCACCTCAGAGCAGCAAGGCTGTCCGGCAGGGGAGGGCTGACAACATACGGCCCAGGGGGCAAATACAATTAAGTGTCCCATATCTACTATTGTCCAAGGCCATTGTCCCAGCTCACCCCTGTTTCCTTAATTTTAAAATTGTCCTTAATGCTGTGAATTAAAGCAAGTGATACCACAGAGCTTACTGTTGAAATGGGGCTAGATTAGTGATACTACAGTGCTTACAATTTAACCCTGTGAGTGCCAGAGGGGTACACAACACTTTGTTTTTTCAATGCGTTGTGTAACCCTCTGGCACTCAAATAGTTAAGTAAAGATAGAATAGTGAAGCCATAGAGCTTGCAAGGGAAATGGATTATGCTACTAGTGCAGCTATGTTTGGATTGTAGCTCTGCGGTATCACTTGCATATAGATTCATTTCATAAGTTCTGTAGTATCACTAGTGTAGCTCCATTTGCAGCTAGGGTTGCCACCCAGCCGGTACTTTACCGGCAGACCGGTAAAAAATTGCCTTCTTTTCAATGTTAAGTCTACGGAAGGAATGCCTTGGCCAGTATTTTTCTGAGGAAAAGGTGGCAACCCTATTTGCAGCAGCAAGAGGGAGATTGAGTGAGGCACTGGCCCACCAGCCCAGACAAATGGCCAGCCCAGGGGGCAATTGCCCCCCTGCCCCCCAGGCCAGCCCTCCCCTTCTGTCCGGATGGTTCACAGAGAGGGACAGTCATCAGTGAGCATAAGGAAAACCTGAAAAACCTGTCAAGGGGCAGGGTTTTCCTTACAATCACATTAAGAAGATTGTCCTTTGCTGTGATCTGTCCGGTCAAGAGACCAGATTCCACATCTGACGGGAGGTAGCTTACACTAGGCAAAAGGGGCGGGAGGGGGATACTTTATCATTCAATTACTCTTGTACTACAACTCTGACAGTACTGATATAACAGTATCCATTGCCAAAATACTAATAACATTAATTGAAGCTGCTTTTTTTGTGAGACATTACTATACCTTTAATTCTAACAATAATGACTTAACATAATAAAATAAATAAAGAAAAACAGATCAAGGTCAACCCAATCTTGTAATAATACAAAAAAAAAACAAAACCAAACAAAAAACATTGCTGCTATACTAGAAGAAGTCATAAAATCAGGTGAAATAATGTAAACATAAATATTTCTGAAATATTCATTCACCCAGGTTTGTACAATTTACATATAAATTGGACTGTGCAGTTACTAAGTCCTGTTCCCTATGCTGTTTATGGTCCAACCCCCTAGTGCCGCCACTGATGCTGCAGACAAACGCCAGTGGGTCTGCACTGATGATTTCATATGTGGCAGTGCCAGGGGAGGTGGGCAATGCCTAGTGTTGTATTAATGAGTGAGTGGGGAAGTTAATATAGGACTAAGACCGGGAGTGCCTGCATGGCATCCCTTAACCCAAAGCAATGCGTTGTGTACCCCTTGGGCACTCAAAGGGTTAATTATCATCATCGATAGAGTTAAATAACTCAAAAACTATTTTCTTAAATAACAAAAAATACCTAATACAACATACAGGTGATTCTCACAGTTTCTCTTTGGCACAAGTAGATTAGTAAATAGGTGACTGATTGATGCAGTGCTTATTGTAGCTTGTATTAGTAACCCCCCCCACCCACACATAAATACACATACTTTCACAGAGATTTAATAGCATGCGTAAAATTCTCCAATTTAAAGGCGCAGTAAACTTTTTTTTATAAAAAAATATATATTGTAGGGATTTTCCTATTGAGTAAAATAAGGGTACTCCCACTGCTGAGAGATTTATATTTCCAGAGTTATTACAGTTTAAACCCATGTTTTTTTACATTAGCAGTGCCCTATAGTGGTCAAATTCTAATTAGATTTCCTGTTAGATGCTAATGGAGAGGAAACTCAGAGATATCGGTTTTCCATAGAATGTGATAGAAACTGCCTGTCACTTCCTGTCAGTTAGAACTATCAGGAAGTAAACACAGTAAATTCACTTCCTGTCAGAACTATCAGGAAGTAATCACAGTAAATTCACTTCCTGTCAGTTAGAACTATCAGGAAGTAAACACAGTAATTTCACTTCCTGATTATTTGAACTGCTATAAATTTTGAATAAAACATCTGACAGCGATGGGAGTGACCTTGTTTTATTCAGCAGGAAATGCTGTGTAAAATATGTGTTTTCATAAAAAAAGTTTACTGCTCCTTTAATACTTTTCTGAGAATTTCTTTATGCCTACAGACACAAATAAAATTCATTAGGGAAGCTAGTATATGCAGTATGTTACACAAGAACACGCTCTCGCTGTGCCTGGCACCTAGGGTGACCACATTTCCGTTCTGCTATTCCGGGACATGTGGTCACCCTAAATTTGAGTGGCATCCGGTCCCCTGCGGCTGGCTGGCACTGAGTTCCCTCCTACCCGCCCGCATTATCATGCGCCCCTGCGGGCCGTGATGACATACATACAGAGAAGGGGAAGAGGGCAGAGGCACCGGAAGAGAAGCGCTTGCTGCCAGAGTCCAGCAGCAAGCGCTTCTCTTCCGGTGCCTCTGCCCTCTTCCTCCTCTCTGTATGTATGTCATCACGGCCCGCAGGGGCGCGTGATGATGCGGGCGGGCGGCTACCTTCAATTCGGGACTCTTTATTGTCCCGGTGGGGGATGATCCGGGACGCGGGACATGGAACCCAATTAAGGGACAGTCCCGGACGTTCCGGGACACGTGGTCACCCTACTGGCACCCTGGCATAAACCAACTAGCAGGATTCCAGCTTCAGTTGACTAGAAGAGTTTTCACCAAGGGACAGAGAAGCAAGCGCAACTGAGACATAACACATGAAAATAACCCTGGTGAGAACCCCATGTGAGGAGGGGAGAGACAATGTCAGTTGTCACTTTGTCTATAATTGAGTGACCACATTTCATTTCTGCCATTCAGGGACACTGCAAAGAGAAGAGCGCACTACACAGTTCTAAACACTAGAGGGAGACCTGCCCATGACTGCTATGACAGAAATTGATGCTTGTGTTGGGCTACAAGAAAATGTACCTCACACCAAAAGCCTTATACCAATATTACACTGCAGCTCCCAACTGATGTCAGGATCAAGGCTCAGTTCTCTCTCTATTGTTTAGAGCTGTGTCTAGAAGCCATTTTCTTGTAGCTCAGCAGATACATCACTTTCTGTTATACCGTCGATGGACCATTCTGCTGTTTAGAACTCTGTGCTCTAGAGTCTTCATTCCAGGACTTTGTATTGCCCCAGAAGAAGGCTATCCGGGACAAGGGAGGGACATGCAATCAGAGGCATGTGGTCACCCTAGTCCTTAATAGTTAAAGGAGCTTTTAATACCTATGTAAATATCATTGTGCTATATATATAAATATCATTGTGCTACATGCATAAATATCAGTGTGCTATATATATAAATATCATTATATAAATATCAGTGTGCTATATACATAAATATCAGTATACTAGATACATAAATATCAGTGTGTTATATACATAAATATCGTTGTGTTACATGCATAAATACCAGTATACTATATACATAAATATCAGTACATAAATATCTGTGTGCTATATATATAAATATCAGTATATAAATATCAGTGTGCTATATACATGTCACAGGAACCACTGGGTTTCTTGCTCACCCTGTACCCCCAATAAGTACAGGGTGACTTAGCCCCAAGAGGGGACCGGGGGGCTGCTAAAGGATCCTCCATGGCAAGGGGCCATCAGGGCAGAGAATTTGAGTTTGAGGAGAAGGTCATACACTGTTCCAGGAATAGGTCCATAGTCTGGGGGCAGGAGGCTGGCCCTCAGGCCCCTCCAGGAGCCAGGAGCCCGGTGGTTCCTGCGACATTTCCCCCCCTTCCAAATAAGACTAACCTGGGGCCAGACCCTTACCGGGTCTGCCAGCAGGTTAGTTGGGTCCTCAGTCAGTCTCATATCCCATACAATCCTTTGGGTCTGTCTCTCACTCTGCCGGTACTGTGTTCTGTTCTGCGGGGGGAACTTTAAGTCGGCTGATTGGGGACTGTTGAGGCCCGCGGTCCCACGCCCCAGGGTAGGGGAAGCAAAGTCACTGGTGAGGACTACAGTCGCACTCACCAGGCCAAGGGTAGCAGAGCCGCTGGGGAGGTTCTTAATCCCACTCCCCAGGGCAGGGGCAACAAAGCTGCTGGAGAGGATATTTGTCCCACTCTCCAGGGCAGGGGTAAGGGAGTCACTGGGGATGGCCTCAATCACACTCCCCAGGGCAGGGGCAACAAGGCCGCTGGAGAGGACAGATGTCCCACTCTCCAGGGCGGGGGCAACAAAGCCACTGGAGAGGACAGTTGTGCCACTCGCCAGGGCAAAGGTGGCAAAGCCGCTGGGGAGGATCTCAATCCCACTCCCCAGGGCAGGGGCAACAAGGCCCTTGGAGAGGACAGTTGTCCCACTCTTCAGGGCAAGAGTAGGGGCGACAGGGCCCTTGGAGAGGACAGTTGGCCCACTCTCCAGGGCAAGGGTAGGGGCGACAAGGCCCTTGGAGAGGACAGATGTACCACTCTCCAGGGCAAGGGTAGGGGTGCTTGTGGTAATCGCCGTCTCATCCACGCCACCCCCAGTTACATTAGTCATCTGCCGCTGGGGAAAGAGGTCAACTACCTCCTCTCCCTGTAACTCAGACAGCCGCTGGGGCGAGACTCTGGTGCCGCCTTCTTCTTGGCACTCCAAGGCTGCGACCCATTCTGGACAGAGGCTAACTTTCCTGCAAGCCGATGAGGCCTCTGTGCTGTGAGTCGGGCAGACGACAGGGTCCATCTGCCCTGTTGCCGGTGCTTCTGCCGTGCCCGCGTCTCGCGGTGCTGGGCAGAGAACAACATCCCTCGAACGCAACCTGTCCTCTCTCTCTTTCGGCCTCCAGAGCTGGGCAAATGACGCCAATCTTAATTGGGTTACCTCTCCAAGGACTCGTGTGATCACTTCGTGAGGGGGGTTTTCGCCGTAGAGGGCCAGGCGCCACAAAACCTCACGCTGAAAATCGGCAAAGCTCATTACCCCGGATGAGGGGTTGCTGCTCTTCTCCCCCTCCATTAATTAATCTTTTAGGGTGCTGCACTGCTCGCTGCGTTGCTGAGACCGGGGTCAAGCCAGCGGCTATATCTCCCCCTGGATGCTGGTCTCAGTTTCACTGTTGCTCCATCTACTGCTTGTTGCGTTGCTGAGACCGGGGTCAAGCCAGCGGCTATATCTCCCCCTGGATGCTGGTCTCAGTTCAGTTCCTTGGAAGAAGTCAAATCCCACCACTTGCCACCAGATGTGACGGTACCAGCAGACACCCAGCGTTGGTGTCACCATCAAGGATCACTTCTTCCCAGAATCCACCAGCAAAGGCTCCCGCAGCATACAGCAATGTACCCCAATACTAGGCAAAACTAGTATCAGGATAACCAGCACACACTCTGCATACAGCAATCTTACCCCACCAGACAACACCAGTGTAGGTAAGACAAGAACTCTTGTATTGAAACAAACCACACATATTTATAGTCAAACCTTACATTCAAATAAATGGACCAAGCAAATACATTAGGAACATAATTCAATCACACAGTAGACAAAAGGTCAATGGTCTAACACATACAATGACTCAGACTTGATTACATATCAAATACATATGGGTTGCTGAACTCACACAATGGACACAAAGACTGGAGGGACTTGAATGAATTATCACACAGCAGGGGGTCTCAATACAATGGCTTTAGTGCCTACAATACACATTGCAAGTAACATTATGTAAACTCAAATTATTAACCTCTAATGGCCCTGTCCCCTGAAAGCAGGCTATGATTTTTAGTCCTTTTTGGCACATCTGTCCACCAGTATAATATCCCAAAGCTCTACATAGCTTGCGTCACTGGGCTGACAATCTATATGCCTAGACAAGGGTTGTTTTAGGCATGACAGAAATGTCCACAGTTCCTTGTGTTCCTTGTTTAACAGTCTTAGGCCCAGTGGTTCCTGTGACAATACATAAATATCAGGATACTATATACATAAATATCAGTGTGTTATATACATATATATCAGTGTGCTACATGCATAAATATCAGGATACTATATACATAAATATCAGTGTCTTATATACATATATATATCAGTGTGCTACATGCATAAATATCAGGATACTATATATATAATATCAGTATACTATATACATAAATATCAGTGTGTTATATACATAAATATCGTTGTGCTACATGCATAAATATCAGTATACTATATACATAAATATCAGTGTGTTATATACATAAATATCAATATACTATATACATAAATATCAGTGTGTTATATACATAGATATCGTTGTGCTGCATGCATAAATATCAGTATACTATATACATAAATATCAGTATACTATATAAATAAATATCAGTATGTTATATACATAAATATCATTGTGCTACATGCATAAATATCAGTGTACTATATACATAAATATCAGTACATAAATATCAGTATACTATATACATAAATATCAGTGTGTTATATACATAAATATCATTGTGTTAAATGCATAAATATCAGTTTACTATATACATAAATATCAGTACATAAATATCAGTGTGCAATATACATAAATATCAGGGTGCTATATACATAAATATCATTGTGCTACATGCATAAATATCAGTATACTATATACATAAATATCAGTATATAAATATCAGTGTGCTATATACATAAATATCAGGATACTATATACATAAATATCAGTGTGTTATATACATAAATATCAGTATACTATATATATAAATATCAGCGTGCAATATACATAAATATCAGTGTGCTATATACATATATATCAGTGTGCTACATGCATAAATATCAGGATACTATATACATAAATATCAGTACATAAATATCAGTATACTATATACATATATATCAGTAAACTATATACATAAATATCAGTGTGTTATATACATAAATATCTTTGTGCTACATGCATAAATATCAGTATACTATATACATAAATATCAGTATACTATATACATAAATATCAGTGTGCTACATGAATAAATATCAGGATACTATATACATAAATATCAGTGTGCTATATACATAAATATTAGTACTTAAATATCAGTGTGCTATATACATAATTATCAGTGTGCTATATACATAGATATCAGTGTGCTATATACATAATTATCAGTGTGCTATATGCATAATTATCATTATGCTATATACATAGATATCAGTGTGTTATATACATAAATAGTGTGCAATATACATAAATATAATTGTGCTACATGCATAAATATCAGTATACTATATACATAAATATCAGTACATAAATGTCAGTGTGCAATATACATAAATATCAGTATTCTATATAAATAAATATCAGTGTGCTATATACAT
Source organism: Rhinophrynus dorsalis (assembly GCA_037306005.1). Taxonomy (NCBI): domain Eukaryota; kingdom Metazoa; phylum Chordata; class Amphibia; order Anura; family Rhinophrynidae; genus Rhinophrynus; species Rhinophrynus dorsalis. Next base: position 26,906,125 of record CM074724.1, read on the forward strand.
AAATATCATTGTGCTACATGCATAAATATCAGTTTACTATATACATAAATATCAGTACATAAATATCAAAGTGTTATATACATAAAAACATACCTCCCAATTGTCCCTCTTTAGGAGGGATAGTCCCTCTTTTGGACCCAAATCCCTCTGTCCTTCTTTCCCACCCTGATGTCCCTCTTTTTTATGAGATCAGATTGCATGGTTTGTATATAAGTGTATCACATTGCTCCACAGCAGTAAAACTCACATTAATGTTTGTTTAAATGTCAGTATATGTGTTTATGAATGAGTCTGTGTAGCTAAAATACTTAGGTCTTGTTATAAGTAATTTATTAGGTTACATAAGGAGGTATCAATAGGTCATGAAATAGCCTAAAAATTCTCAGTAACGTCCCGCCCACCAGCCACGCCCCCAGTAACACCACCTAAAACATAAGTGTCCCTCTTTGGCAATTTGAAATGTTGGGAGGTATCTAAATATCAGAATACTATATACATAAATATCAGTGTGCTATGTACATAAATATCAGTATACTATATACATAAATATCAGTGTGCTATATACATAAATATTAGTACTTAAATATCAGTGTGCTATATACATAATTATCAGTGTGCTATATACATAGATATCAGTGTGCTATATACATAATTATCAGTGTGCTATATGCATAATTATCAGTATGCTATATACATAGATATCAGTGTGTTATATACATAAATAGTGTGCAAAATACATAAATATAATTGTGCTACATGCATAAATATCACTATATTATATACATAAATATCTGTATACTATATACATAAATATCAGTGTGCAATATGCATAAATATCATTGTGTTATATGCATAAATATCAGTATACTATATACATAAATATCAGTATACGATATATATAAATATCAGTGTGTTATATACATAAATATCAGTATACTATATATATAAATATCAGTGTGCTATTTATATAAATATCATTGTGTTATATACATAAATATCAGTTTACTATATACATAAATATCAGTGTGCTATATGCATAGATATCAGTATACAATATGCATAAATATCAGTGTGCTATTTACATAAATATCAGTATACTATATACATAAATATCAGTGTGCTATTTACATAATTATAAGTATACTATATACATAAATATCAGTGTGCTATTTACATAATTATCAGTGTGCTATATGCATAGATAGCAGTGTGCTATATACATAAATATCAGTATACAATATACATAAATATCAGTGTGCTATTTATATAAATATTGTGTTATATGCATAAATATCATTGTGCTATATACGTCAGGGTGCTTTATACATAAATATTAGAGTGCTATATGCATCAGTGTGCTTTATACATAAATATTAGTGTGATATATGCATAAATATCAATGTGTTATATACATAAACATCATTGTGCTATATGCATAAATATCAGTACATAAATATCAGTGTGCTATATGGAACTGCACTAGTATTACCACAGATCTTACAACTGGAGCTACGCTAGTGATACCACAGAACTCAAAATTGAAGTAAAGCTACACTAATGATGCACAGAGATTACAGTTGAAGTAAAGCTACACCAGTGATACACAGAGTTTACAGCTGTAGTAAAACTACACTAGTGATACCACAGAACTTACAGTTAAAGTAAAGCTACACTAGTGATACCACAGAACTCACAATTGAAGTAATGCTACACTAGTGATACCACAGACCTTACAGTTGAAGTAATGCTACACTAGTGATACCACAGGACTTACAGTTGAAGTAAAGCTACACTAGTGATACCACAGATCTTAGAGTTGAAGTAAAACTAAACTAGTGATACCACAGAACTCATAATTGAAGTAATGCTACACTAGTGATACCACAGAACTCACAACTGAAGTAATGCTACACTAGTGATACCACAGGACTTACAGTTGAAGTAAAGCTACACTAAAGACATACAGATCTTACAATTGAAGTAAAGAATTCCCCACAAGCCCTAAGAAGGGGAATCATGTCAGGGCTGTGGGGGGGTCAAAGAAAGCTTGTAAGGGGTATCTGCCCCTTTAATGTTTAAGAAGGGGTGGGGCATGGGAACCAATATAAGGGGGACACTTGGAGCATCACTTCCTTTTCAGAAGTGAATACCAAAAGTATCGGATCGGCTTACTTGTGCTGTCTTCCATGGCGTCATCTGCTTTTCTGTTGGCTGCAGTCCGGTGGTGGTGATTGGCTGCGGTAGCAGCTTTCTTGGAGGATGGATTCTACTGGCGTGTCTTCGGCAGGGGTGGCCGCCTGGCTTACGGGGAGCATCCAGACGCAGCCACCTGTTCGACTGAGCCTTGGGACGGACAGTGGAACATCCCTCAGCCTAGCCCAGCCGGCTTTTGGAAGCAGTGGGTCCCCTTTTCTGGCTCCAGTTTCCTGATGCAGGTGTCTGTTGCAGCTCTGCAGCCCTCCAGATGGACTGGGGTTCTGGGGTCCTTTCCTCCTTTCTGTCTCCCTGGGTCCTGTTGCCTCTTTACTGTTCTCCTATTTTGCCTGCCTCAGCTCCTGGTGGCTCTGTTGGGCTGCTTTTGTCTTCCTTGTTTGTTTGCTGGTTTCCCTGTTCTCTCTCTTGTTCTGCTGCCCCTCCCCCCTCACTTTCCTTTTGCCCCTGTTCCTGGCTGCTCTGTCTGCTTTTTCCTTCTTGGTAGGTCCTGTGGGCTTTCTTCTCTTACTGTTTGGGTCTGTTTGTCCTGCTGTGGGTGCTGGGTGTGCTGAGGGTGATACTCTGGGACCCTGTCCTGGTGATATGTGGTTGCAGGGCTCTACCTGCTGTGTTGAGTATATATAAAAAAAAAAAAATAAAAAAAAAAGGTCAAAACAAATGACTGACTAACTATGTATCTGTGTGTGTGTGTATATATCTGGAAACTATATATATATGTGTGTGTATATGCAGATGACAAAATGTATATTTGTGTGTGTTTATATTCTAGGTAAAAATATGTGTGTGTTGATATATGAGAACATGCATATGTGTGTGTGTATATATATGAGAACTTATATTTGTGTGTGTGTATATATATGAGAACATATGTGTGTGTGTGTATGTATATGAGAACATGTATGTATATGAGTATGTGTATATATCTGTGAACATATGTATGTGTGTGTGTGTGTATGTATATGTGCACATATGTATCTGTGTGTGTGTATTTATATGTGTACATGTATATGTGTGTGTGTATTTATATGTGTACATGTGTGTGTGTGTGTATGTATATGTGCACATGTATATGTGTGTGTATGTATATGGGAACATGTATTTGTGTGTGTGTATGTCTATGTGAACGTATATATATTTGTGGGCATATATATGAGACAATATGTGGGTGTGCATATTTATATGACTAAATATGTATGTGTGTGTACATATGGTACGAAATATTTGGTGTGTGTATATATATATATGTATATGTGTGTATATATATGTATGTATGACCAATATGTGTATGTGTGTGTATATATATATATTTGGAACAATATATATGTGTTTGTGTATATCTCATGAAATTAGAAGGCATAATAACGGCAAACGGGCATTGATGGTGACGGTGGCCTGCAAGGGCCTGGCTATAAAAAAAAAAAAAAAAAAATTCAATAAAGGCATAAATACTTATTTTAAAAATAAAATAATATTTAGACAGGGTGTGGGGGCCTTGGGTGCCCCTGGTTGGTTTTTTTGTTTTTCTTTTTCCTTTGTCCTAGGTGCTGTTTCCTGTTCGGTGGACTGTACTGGCGAGTGGGGTTTTTTGGAGCCCCTGGTTTTGGTTCCCCTTTTTCTTTTCCAGGGTTTACCTGTGTGTCGGATTTCTTCTGCTGGAGCTGATTCTGGTGTGGCATGGATGGGTGCCTCTGCTGAGCTGGCTGCTACGCAGTCTGTACCTCCCATTGTGTGGTGGCAGGTATGGGATTGCCTGGGGCAGTGATTCTCTACCTGGGGTGCCGTGGCACCTTGTGTTGGTTTCCCTTTTCTTTTCAGGGTTCACCTGGGTAGCGGAGTGCTTCAGCTGGTGAGGAGCCTGGTGTGGCACTGATGGGTGCCTCTGCGGAGATGGAAGTTACGCAGTCCGTGCCTCCCGTTGCGATAACAGGTACGGGATTGCCTGGGGCCGTGATTCTCGGCCAGGGTGCATGGCACTGTGGAGTGCCGTGGGGATCAGCTTGGGGTGCCCCATGTTCTCTATGTCGATGTTGACACACTATGTGTATATTTACTTGTGTTTATGTTGTGCGCAACATGTTTAGTTTGTTTTTCTGGTTGTGCAATGTAAAAATACTGTATAATTATGTATTATTCCCTTCAGTATGCGTTTGTTATATTACATTAACAGTTTGGCTGCAGTCCCTGGTGTTGGGGGTCTGGGTTAGTCTAGGTTTGGCATGTTGGGAGCTCTCGGGGACCAGGGAGCGCAGGGGTGATCCCCCCCTCTTGCTCCTGGTGGTGGTGGTGGGTGTTTCTGGGGCTGGTCTTGTTTCTACTGGGGCGCCCATTGCAGGGGCTGGTGTGGTTATTCCTTCGGCTGCTTCCCAGTTATTGGGGTTAGGGGCTGCGGCTGGGTGTTCACTCTTTTGGGGGGTTCCCATGGCGGCCGTTGGACTGCCTATTTTTGCTGGGCCAGTCCTTTGGGGCTACATTTGAGGGTTGAGGTTCGGGAGAAGTTTTGAAGGTTGTCATGGTTTGACTGATTTCGTCACACGCTATGCTGTTGATTACTGCTGCCTTTCCTTCCCTGGTGGGCTGAGTCGGCTGGAGTTGACCAGACTGCCTTGATCTCTCTGTTGACATGGTTGCGCACCTGCTTGTTTCTCAGCCAATCCCTTCCAGGCTGTTTCACGCAGCTGGCTCCCTTCCTCCTTGCCCTTATGTTTGCTTCGGTGCGAGGGCATTTTCCTGCGTCTGATTATCTGTGCATGACCTGCCTTCCTCTGACGTCCCTTCTGACTCCTGGCTTATTCTTGCTGTTGCTGATCTCTGTATTCCTGATCCTGGCTTGTCTGCGTACCTGCATAGGTTCCTGACCCCGGCTTGTCTTTTGGTCTATGCTCCTGGATTGCGGTTTTGCTTTGGTTGTTTCACTAAGGGGTTTTTTTTGCACTTTGCATTTGTCTGGTTCCTGGCCTTCCAGAGGAGCAAATTTGTGGATATTTATTCTTGGCTTTCCTTGGAAGAGGCTCCTCCGGACCGGGATATTCAGACTGCTGCTGGGACGAAGGCGGTGAAGTTGTGGTGGTATTGGAGGATACCCAAAGTTTTTTAGGGATTGCTTTTGGGCGTTTTTTTCAATTCTTGCTAGCGTGTTAGGTGGGCATTTTCTGCTGCGTGCTCCTCCTTGTTCTGTTACTAGGCCATGATTTGGCACGCCTGCTGGATTTCTGGGGCTCGAATAGGGTGTTGGATTTGTGTACAGTGGCGGCATGTTCTTTGCGGTTCGGGTCCTTGTTTGGGCTGGATTGGGTTGGCCTCTTTGGCCTGTGACTTGGGGTCTTCCGGTTTGATGAGGGACCTGGTTTTTCCTGGAAGTCTTTCCAATTGTCATCGCTTTTACTTTGTGGGTTGTCAGGATGCAGAATGTAAGGTTGTTTTTTGTACTCTGACGCTATGGGGGTGGTGCTGGCGGTTCATAACTTGTTTTCCTCTTCTGTCCCTGTTCTGTCTGCTTTGTTGTTCGGTGCCATCTGTCTGAGTCCTGATATCTCTTTTTGGGAGCGGCGTGTGCCTGGGTTCTGTATGTGGCTGCTGATGCACTTTCTCGATTCCTGGTCGTGGAGTTTGGTAGGCATGTCTGGGGGCGACGGCTGTGGGGTACGCCTTGTCCTGACCACTGGTGGGATCTTGGTGGTCTACAGTTGTATCCGGGGGAGGTATTCATTGGCTCCAGCCTCTTTGGCAAGGTGTGCGGTTGCTTGGGATGAGTGGATCAGTTGGAGGCTGTGGTGGGGGATGCTGTGAGGATTGATGGGGTGTTGTGGTTGGTACTGGAATTGGTTTAGTCGGGGTGTATTCCCGGCGGCTATTGGGGGGCCGGGTGTCTGGGTTGGCTTTTGGGTTGTTGCGGGGGGACAGATTGTTCATAGGAATTTGGGGTGCGCCAGTCTTTGCGGTCTTGACTGGTGGTGGTGCAGTCTGATACTCGGCGCCTGGTTTAGTTCTCACTCTTGCAACAGTTATCTTCCAGGTGTTTGCTCGGCTCATTATGGTCAGTGTTTGGGGTGGCTTTTTGTTTTGCTTTTTTGTGGCTCTGCGTCTGGGGGAGTTGTTTAGTTCTTTTCAATTCAGTCCCGGTGTGTGTTTCTGGATTTTGTGCGTTTGCTTCTGGTTCTCTCTCGTTTCGTATCCGCCGCTTCGAGAGGGATGTCTATGGTTCTGGGGTTTGGGTGACTGTTTTCGGTGGCGGGTTTGGATATCATTGGGGCTGCTATGAAGGCGGATATGACTGGTTTGGGTACTGAGTCTGTTTGCTGTATCGGTCGGTGGGAGTCTGCACGGCTTTCTCTTATGTTAGGCCGGACAGGATGGTTGGGTGTTGAGTTGTAGTTTCTGTTGCTATACTGTGTTTTTTGTTTTCTGTTCAGGTCACGGCCTTGTTGCTGCTGGATTGTTGGCCACTTTCGTTATTTGGGTGTGATGGAGAGCGGCGGATTGTGGTGGTGGGTGCTGCTGTCTTTCGACCCTTTGTTTTTTCGTTGGTGTCCTGGTTTGTCTATCTGGGTCCGCAGTGGTCTCGCTTTCTTCCTGAGGTTGGTTGGTACGTTTAGTGGTCCCCCTTGGGTTCTTGTGGTGCACTTGTGGGGGTAATGACCTTGGCTCTGGCCCAGCTTGGCTTTTGGTGCGGCCATTCATGGGAAATTTTTCTGTTCTCCTTTGCCATTTCCCTGGGCTGGTGTTCTGTGGCCAGTGATTATTCCACGCCAGCGCTGGGTTGGTGACAGGGATCGCTGGGCATTGGAAGTACGGGATTTGTCTGACTCAACGCGTGTTGAGTGTGTCATTCACAATTGGGGGTTGTCTGTGCAACATTCTGTTTTTGTGGATTCGTCTTTTCCTTGTTTAGGTCAGATGGGGTGGCTCACTGTGCGGTTGGGCTACATTTTCTTTTTTCTTTTCGTTTCACTTTGGACATTTTTTGGGGGGGTTTGGAGCAGGCCATAGCTTTCTATGGGGGGAAGGGCCTGGCTGCATAGGATGTACGCATCAGGCCCTGTGGCGCTTTTGGCCCTTGCCAATAGGAAAAATGGTACATCATGTTTGGAATGCATGGTTAACAGGTGGATGTCAGGCCAGCGGCCTTGGGCATTAAGCACCCGGACCACGGTCGCGGGTTGTGGTCACCGCCCCTCATTGAGCTGCACAGACCAGCTAATGGGGTGTGGTGGAATGGAGGAAAAGATGGGTTGAGCCTTTTGGGGCTCAGTAGGGTGGGCATAAGTTTATGCCTAGCATTTGGCAAGGGCTTAAAGTTGTGGTGGTTATTAAATTTTAAGTTAATAAAGCTGTGGCCTGGTTTTTACATCCAAACAAGTTGTGTGTGTCTTTATTTGATCTATACCACATGCCCTAGACAAGAATTCCCCACAAGCCCTAAGAAGGGGAATCATGTCAGGGCTGTGGGGGGGTCAAAGAAAGCTTGTAAGGGGTATCTGCCCCTTTAATGTTTAAGAAGGGGTGGGGCATGGGAACCAATATAAGGGGGACACTTGGAGCATCACTTCCTTTTCAGAAGTGAATACCAAAAGTATCGGCCCTCCCTCCCTCCCTGTATTTGGGTTTTATTGTTAGTTTGGGGTTTGTTTTCTGGTGGGTTTTGGGTCATGAAAGTACCTGGGTTTACTTTATTTGTCACAGCTTTTGGCGCTTTTGGCCCTTGCCAATAGGAAAAATGGTACATCATGTTTGGAATGCATGGTTAACAGGTGGATGTCAGGCCAGCGGCCTTGGGCATTAAGCACCCGGACCACGGTCGCGGGTTGTGGTCACCGCCCCTCATTGAGCTGCACAGACCAGCTAATGGGGTGTGGTGGAATGGAGGAAAAGATGGGTTGAGCCTTTTGGGGCTCAGTAGGGTGGGCATAAGTTTATGCCTAGCATTTGGCAAGGGCTTAAAGTTGTGGTGGTTATTAAATTTTAAGTTAATAAAGCTGTGGCCTGGTTTTTACATCCAAACAAGTTGTGTGTGTCTTTATTTGATCTATACCACATGCCCTAGACATACTACAATAATGATACACAGAGCTTATAGTTGAAATGGAGCTATATTAGTGTACCTCAGTAAACTGTGGATATTGAGTGAGGCCCTGGCCTGCCGGCTCAGACTTATGACAAGCCCTGGGGGCAATTGCCCCCCTGCTCCCCATGCCAGCCCTCCCCTGCATATACCAACACCAAAGCCGGATGAAATATGGGACCTGGATTTATGTGAGACAGTACTTAACCCCTTAACGTCCACTGCCGTGCCAGGACCGTTACGGATGTCCGGCACTTAAGGACCAGTGACGGTCCTGGCACGTCATACAGCCCTGAATCGGATCGTTAAAAAAAAAATGCCCCGTGGTCCTTAAGTGCCGGCCAAGCGTGCGCGCGCCAATCCTTAAGGGGTTAAAAATGTGTTACTGTCCTGCACAGCCTGGGACATCTTATCACTTTATTATTATATAATGCACAGCACGATGTTGAGTTCTATGGAAATCTTCTTCCCCTGTCCTGCACAAAAACAGCACATGTACTTTCACATATCAAGTAAAGCAATGCACTGGGGAACTCGCTAACTTTACTGGGTATTGAGGCTCCTGTAGTTCAGTGAGAAATTGTATTTCCCCATTTTTATAAAGTTGGTTTGCTTCAAAATGTAGCTCTTTAGCTTCTTGCATAAGGCTAAAAAAAGCAGTTTATTGCACTAAAGATAGGAAATTCTGGAGTACACTAACTGCACCATAGGGCACAAATAAAATAATTCACAACTTCTCACTTATTTAACCCCTTGAGTGTTAGATGGGTATGTAAAGCATGAGAATGACTTTGGTAGTCTGCATTTCCCTTTAGGTCAGTGGTTCTCAACTCCGGTCCTCGGGACCCACTAACAGGCCAGGATTTGATGATTTCCTTGTTAGAGCGCAGGTGAGTTAATCAGTGTGAATGAGCCTCTGATCACATGATTTCCTTGTTAGAGCGCAGGAGAGTTAATCAATGTGAATGAGCCTCTGATCACATGATTTCCTTGTTAGAGCGCAGGTGAGTTAATCAGTGTGAATGAACCTCTGATCACATGATTTCCTTGTTAGAGCACAGGTGAGTTAATCAGTGTGAATGAGCCTCTGATCACAGGATTTTCTTGTTAGAACACAGGTGAGTTAATCAGTGTGAATGAGCCTCTGATCACAGGATTTTCTTGTTAGAACACAGGTGAGTTAATCAATGTGAATGAGCCTCTGATCACTACACCTTTGATCTAGCAGAGAAATCCCTAAGTCCTGGCATGTTAGTGGGTCCCGAGGACCAGAGTTGAGAACCACTGCTTTAGTTCATGCCCCCTCACTATCCACCAAAAACATATTCAACCTTTACATCAACCCCTTCCTCATAGTTCCCCAGCAGAGCTCCCACTGAAAGAGTTATTAGAATAATAATCATGGGCAGGGTGGATCTGATATTTCAATATAGCCCTAATATAGTCTTTAACTCTTCTAATGCTGGGATGCTCACCACAGAGATCACAACTGATTTCTAGACTCCCCCCCATATTGTCCTACTACCAGTACAGCAACACGATCCAGGCTGACAATTAGAGATCTGCGGCTAAAGGCATCTTCAGATATCCAATGCAAAATAGAACAAATATAGATTACCTTAATAAACTCTTGGTAATCAAATTAACACCTTAGCGACCATAGAGGTATACAATGCACTGCAAAGCCACTAGTTCTTTAGGGATTAAGAGACACTTTCTTATATGGGTACCTTTTCCTTTTAACTGATGACCATAGAGGGTGCACAATGCATTCTTCTACACCTCTCTGGTCCACTTTCTCCAACAGGTACAGTTTTATTTTAAAGAGAGGCTCTCTTGGTCCCATTAACCTAATCCATACACAATGGCAATTTCCTTTTTGTGAATTAAGAAATCATATTTCAAGACATCTCAATAATTAGTCCTTTAACTTGTGCATACCTCCCAACATTTCAAATTGCCAAAGAGGGACACTTGTGTTTTAGGGGGTGTTTCTGGGGGTGTGGCTGGTGGACGGGGCATTAACAAGAATTTTTAGGCTATTTCATGACCTAATTACACCTCTTTGTGTAGCCTAATAAATGACTTCTAACAAGAACAAAGTATTTTATTTACACAGACTAATTTATAGCTCATAATATAAAAGGCCAGATGTATGTTTGTCTGACCAGTCGTGTGCAGTTATGCTCAGTAGAGACTGCCCAAAAGCACAGAATGCTGGCCCGTGTACATGGGCTTTTACACTAGTACACATATAATGAAGTTTAAACAAACAATAAAGTGAGTGTTATTTATGTGGAGCATTGTGATACGTTTATATACACACCACACAGTCTGATCTCCTAAACACATGGACACCAGGGTGATACACTTACATACACACCACACAGTCTGATCTCCTAAACACAGGGACACCAGGGTGATACACTTCTATACACACCACACAGTCTGATCTCCTAAACACAGGGACACCAGGGGTGATACACTTATATACACATCACACAGTGTGATCTCCTAAACACAGGGACACCAGGGTGATACACTTCTATACACACCACACAGTCTGATTTCCTAAACACAGGGACACCAGGGTGATACACTTACATACACACCACACAGTCTGATCTCCTAAACACAGGGACACCAGGGAGATACACTTATATACACATCACACAGTCTGACCTCCTAAACACAGGGACATCAGGGTGATACACTTATATACACATTACACATAGGGTGACCACATTTCCCTTCTGCCATTCCGGGACGTGGTCACCCTATTGCCTTACCTTGAGTCCCTGGTGGTCTAGCGGAGTGCAAAGTGCTCTGTGCCTCCTCCGGCACAGAGCTGAAGCTCCCACGCGCTGTGCTCAGTAATGCAGAGCGCTGGGAGATGATGTCATCTCCCAGCGCTCTGTATTACTAGAGCGCTTGCCTCCAGATCAGGTAAGTTGCATTGCCGCCCTGGATGTCAGCCTGCAAGCGGCGTCCATGATGTGACACACCGCTTGCAGGCTGACATTCAGGGCGGCTTGGCTTCATTCCGGGACACTTCATTGTCCCGGTTGAAGGGGACCCGGGACGCGGGACATGTCCCTGAAATAAGGGACAGTCCCGGACGTTCCGGGACTCGTGGTCACCCTAATTACACAGTGTGATCTCCTAAACACAGGGACACCAGGGTGATACACTTCTATACACACCACACAGTCTGATCTCCTAAACACAGGGACACCAGGGTGTTACACTTATATACACACCACACAGTCTGATTTCCTACAGGAACACCAGGGTGATACACTTATATACACACCACACAGTCTGATCTCCTAAACACAGGGACACCAGGGTGATACACTTATATACACATCACACAGTCTGATCTCCTAAACACAGGGACACCAGGTTGATACACTTCTATACACACCACACAGTCTGATCTCCTAAACACAGGGACACCAGGGTGATACACTTATATACACATCACACAGTCTGATCTCCTAAACACAGGGACACCGGGGTGATACACTTCTATACACACCACACAGTCTGATCTCCTAAACACAGGGACACCAGAGTGATACACTTATATACACACCACACAGTCTGATCTCCTAAACACAGGGACACCAGGGCGATACACTTATATACACACACCACACAGTCTGATCTCCTAAACACAGGGACACCAGGGTGATACACTTCTATACACACCACACAGTCTGATCTCCTAAACACAGGGACACCAGGGTGATACACTTCTATACACACCACACAGTCTGATCTCCTAAACACAGAAACACCAGGGTGATACACTTATATACACACCACACAGTCTGATCTCCTAAACACAGGGACACCAGGTTGATACACTTCTATACAGACAGTACTTAACCCCTTAACGTCCATTGCCGTGCCAGGACCGTTACGGATGTCCGGCACTTAAGGACCAGTGACGGTCCTGGCGCGTCATACAGCCCTGAATCAGATCGTTTAAAAAAAATGCCCCGTGGTCCTTAAGTGCTGGCCGAGCGTGTGCGCGTCAGTCCTTAAGGGGTTAAAAATGTGTTACTGTCCTGCACAGTCTGGGACATCTTATCACTTTATTATTATATAATGCACAGCACGATGTTGAGTTCTATGGAAATCTTCTTCCCCTGTCCTGCAAAAAAAACAGCACATGTACTTTCACATATCAAGTAAAGCAATGCACTGGGGAACTCGCTAACTTTACTGGGTATTGAGGCTCCTGTAGTTCAGTGAGAAATTGTATTTCCCCATTTTTACAAAGTTGGTTTGCTTCAAAATGTAGCTCTTTAGCTTCTTGCATAAGGCTAAAAAAAGCAGTTTATTGCACTAAAGATAGGAAATTCTGGAGTACACTAACTGCACCATAGGGCACAAATAAAATAATTCACAACTTCTCACTTATTTAACCCCTTGAGTGTTAGATGGATATGCAAAGCATGAGAATGACTTTGGTAGTCTGCATTTCCCTTTAGTTCAGTGGTTCTCAACTCCGGTCCTCGGGTGATACACGTATATACACACCACACAGTCTGATCTCCTAAACACAGGGACACCAGGGTGATATACTTATATACACACCACACAGTCTGATCTCCTAAACACAGGGACACCAGGGTGATACACTTATATACACACCACACAGTCTGATCTCCTAAACACAGGGACACCAGGGTGATACACTTCTATACACACCACACAGTCTGATCTACTAAACACAGGGACACCAGGGTGATACACCTTATATACACACCACACAGTCTGATCTACTAAACACAGGGACACCAGGGTGATACACCTTATATACACACCACACAGTCTGATCTCCTAAACACAGGGACACCAGGGTGATACACTTATATATACACCACACAGTCTGATCTCCTAAACACAGGGACACCAGGGTGATACACTTATATACACACCACGCAGTCTGATCTCCTGAACACAGGGACACCAGGTTGATACACGTATATACACACCACACAGTCTGATCTCCTAAACACAGGGACACCAGGGTGATACACTTATATATACACCACACAGTCTGATCTCCTAAACACAGGGACATCAGGGTGATACACTTATATACACACCACACAGTCTGATCTCCTAAACACAGGGACACCAGGGTGATACACTTATATACACACCACGCAGTCTGATCTCCTGAACACAGGGACACCAGGTTGATACACTTCTATACACACCACACAGTCTGATCTCCTAAACACAGGAACACCAGGGTGATATACTTATATACACACCACACAGTCTGATCTCCTAAACACAGGGACACCAGGTTGATACACTTCTATACACACCACACAGTCTGATCTCCTAAACACAGGGACACCAGGGTTATACACTTATATACACACCACATAGTCTGATCTACTAAACACAGGGACACCAGGTTGATATACTTCTATACACACCACACAGTCTGATCTCCTAAACACAGGGACACCAGGGTGATACACTTATATACACACCACACAGTCTGATCTCCTACACACAGGGATACCAGAGTGATACATTTCTATACACACCACACAGTCTGATCTCCTAAACACAGGGACACCAGGGTGATACACTTGTATACATACCACACAATCTGATCTCCTACACACAGGGATACCAGGGTGATACACTTCTATACACACCACACAGTCTGATCTCCTAAACACAGGGACACCAGGGTGATACACTTATATACACACCACACAGTCTGATCTCCTAAACACAGGGACACCAGGGTGATACACTTATATACACACCACACAGTCTGATTTCCTACAGGAACACCAGGGTGATATACTTATATACACACCACACAGTCTGATCTCCTAAACACAGGGACACCAGGTTGATACACTTCTATACACACCACACAGTCTGATCTCCTAAACACAGGAACACCAGGGTGATATACTTATATACACACCACACAGTCTGATCTCCTAAACACAGGGACACCAGGTTGATACACTTCTATACACACCACACAGTCTGATCTCCTAAACACAGGGACACCAGGGTGATACACTTATATACACACCACATAGTCTGATCTCCTAAACACAGGGACACCAGGTTGATACACTTCTATACACACCACACAGTCTGATCTCCTAAACACAGGGACACCAGGGTGATACACTTATATACACACCACACAGTCTGATCTCCTACACACAGGGACACCAGGGTGATACACTTATATACATACCACACAATCTGATCTCCTAAACACAGGGACACCAGGGTGATACACTTATATACACACCACACAGTCTGATCTCCTAAACACAGGGACACCAGGGTGATACACTTATATACACATCACACAGTCTGATCTCCTAAACAAAGGGACACCAGGGTGATACACTTATATACACACCACACAGTCTGATCTTCTAAACACAGGGACACCAGGGTGTTACACTTATATACACACCACACAGTCTGATTTCCTAAACACAGGGACACCAGGGTGATACACTTATATATACACCACACAGTCTGATCTCCTAAACACAGGGACACCAGGGTGATACACTTCTATACACACCACACAGTCTGATCTCCTAAACACAGAAACACCAGGGTGATACACTTATATACACACCACACAGTCTGATCTCCTAAACACAGGGACACCAGGTTGATACACTTCTATACAGACAGTACTTAACCCCTTAACGTCCATTGCCGTGCCAGGACCGTTACGGATGTCCGGCACTTAAGGACCAGTGACGGTCCTGGCGCGTCATACAGCCCTGAATCAGATCGTTTAAAAAAAATGCCCCGTGGTCCTTAAGTGCTGGCCGAGCGTGTGCGCGTCAGTCCTTAAGGGGTTAAAAATGTGTTACTGTCCTGCACAGTCTGGGACATCTTATCACTTTATTATTATATAATGCACAGCACGATGTTGAGTTCTATGGAAATCTTCTTCCCCTGTCCTGCAAAAAAAACAGCACATGTACTTTCACATATCAAGTAAAGCAATGCACTGGGGAACTCGCTAACTTTACTGGGTATTGAGGCTCCTGTAGTTCAGTGAGAAATTGTATTTCCCCATTTTTACAAAGTTGGTTTGCTTCAAAATGTAGCTCTTTAGCTTCTTGCATAAGGCTAAAAAAAGCAGTTTATTGCACTAAAGATAGGAAATTCTGGAGTACACTAACTGCACCATAGGGCACAAATAAAATAATTCACAACTTCTCACTTATTTAACCCCTTGAGTGTTAGATGGATATGCAAAGCATGAGAATGACTTTGGTAGTCTGCATTTCCCTTTAGTTCAGTGGTTCTCAACTCCGGTCCTCGGGTGATACACGTATATACACACCACACAGTCTGATCTCCTAAACACAGGGACACCAGGGTGATATACTTATATACACACCACACAGTCTGATCTCCTAAACACAGGGACACCAGGGTGATACACTTATATACACACCACACAGTCTGATCTCCTAAACACAGGGACACCAGGGTGATACACTTCTATACACACCACACAGTCTGATCTACTAAACACAGGGACACCAGGGTGATACACCTTATATACACACCACACAGTCTGATCTACTAAACACAGGGACACCAGGGTGATACACCTTATATACACACCACACAGTCTGATCTCCTAAACACAGGGACACCAGGGTGATACACTTATATATACACCACACAGTCTGATCTCCTAAACACAGGGACACCAGGGTGATACACTTATATACACACCACGCAGTCTGATCTCCTGAACACAGGGACACCAGGTTGATACACGTATATACACACCACACAGTCTGATCTCCTAAACACAGGGACACCAGGGTGATACACTTATATATACACCACACAGTCTGATCTCCTAAACACAGGGACATCAGGGTGATACACTTATATACACACCACACAGTCTGATCTCCTAAACACAGGGACACCAGGGTGATACACTTATATACACACCACGCAGTCTGATCTCCTGAACACAGGGACACCAGGGTGATACACTTATATACACACCACACAGTCTGATTTCCTACAGGAACACCAGGGTGATATACTTATATACACACCACACAGTCTGATCTCCTAAACACAGGGACACCATGTTGATACACTTCTATACACACCACACAGTCTGATCTCCTAAACACAGGAACACCAGGGTGATATACTTATATACACACCACACAGTCTGATCTCCTAAACACAGGGACACCAGGTTGATACACTTCTATACACACCACACAGTCTGATCTCCTAAACACAGGGACACCAGGGTTATACACTTATATACACACCACATAGTCTGATCTACTAAACACAGGGACACCAGGTTGATATACTTCTATACACACCACACAGTCTGATCTCCTAAACACAGGGACACCAGGGTGATACACTTATATACACACCACACAGTCTGATCTCCTACACACAGGGATACCAGAGTGATACATTTCTATACACACCACACAGTCTGATCTCCTAAACACAGGGACACCAGGGTGATACACTTATATACACACCACACAGTCTGATCTCCTAAACACAGGGACACCAGGGTGATACACTTATATACACACCACACAGTCTGATTTCCTACAGGAACACCAGGGTGATATACTATATACACACCACACAGTCTGATCTCCTAAACACAGGGACACCAGGTTGATACACTTCTATACACACCACACAGTCTGATCTCCTAAACACAGGAACACCAGGGTGATATACTTATATACACACCACACAGTCTGATCTCCTAAACACAGGGACACCAGGTTGATACACTTCTATACACACCACACAGTCTGATCTCCTAAACACAGGGACACCAGGGTGATACACTTATATACACACCACATAGTCTGATCTCCTAAACACAGGGACACCAGGTTGATACACTTCTATACACACCACACAGTCTGATCTCCTAAACACAGGGACACCAGGGTGATACACTTATATACACACCACACAGTCTGATCTCCTACACACAGGGACACCAGGGTGATACACTTATATACATACCACACAATCTGATCTCCTAAACACAGGGACACCAGGGTGATACACTTATATACACACCACACAGTCTGATCTCCTAAACACAGGGACACCAGGGTGATACACTTATATACACATCACACAGTCTGATCTCCTAAACAAAGGGACACCAGGGTGATACACTTATATACACACCACACAGTCTGATCTTCTAAACACAGGGACACCAGGGTGTTACACTTATATACACACCACACAGTCTGATTTCCTAAACACAGGGACACCAGGGTGATACACTTATATATACACCACACAGTCTGATCTCCTAAACACAGGGACACCAGGGTGATACACTTCTATACACACCACACAGTCTGATCTCCTAAACACAGAAACACCAGGGTGATACACTTATATACACACCACACAGTCTGATCTCCTAAACACAGGGACACCAGGTTGATACACTTCTATACAGACAGTACTTAACCCCTTAACGTCCATTGCCGTGCCAGGACCGTTACGGATGTCCGGCACTTAAGGACCAGTGACGGTCCTGGCGCGTCATACAGCCCTGAATCAGATCGTTTAAAAAAAATGCCCCGTGGTCCTTAAGTGCTGGCCGAGCGTTGTGCGCGTCAGTCCTTAAGGGGTTAAAAATGTGTTACTGTCCTGCACAGTCTGGGACATCTTATCACTTTATTATTATATAATGCACAGCACGATGTTGAGTTCTATGGAAATCTTCTTCCCCTGTCCTGCAAAAAAAACAGCACATGTACTTTCACATATCAAGTAAAGCAATGCACTGGGGAACTCGCTAACTTTACTGGGTATTGAGGCTCCTGTAGTTCAGTGAGAAATTGTATTTCCCCATTTTTACAAAGTTGGTTTGCTTCAAAATGTAGCTCTTTAGCTTCTTGCATAAGGCTAAAAAAAGCAGTTTATTGCACTAAAGATAGGAAATTCTGGAGTACACTAACTGCACCATAGGGCACAAATAAAATAATTCACAACTTCTCACTTATTTAACCCCTTGAGTGTTAGATGGATATGCAAAGCATGAGAATGACTTTGGTAGTCTGCATTTCCCTTTAGTTCAGTGGTTCTCAACTCCGGTCCTCGGGTGATACACGTATATACACACCACACAGTCTGATCTCCTAAACACAGGGACACCAGGGTGATATACTTATATACACACCACACAGTCTGATCTCCTAAACACAGGGACACCAGGGTGATACACTTATATACACACCACACAGTCTGATCTCCTAAACACAGGGACACCAGGGTGATACACTTCTATACACACCACACAGTCTGATCTACTAAACACAGGGACACCAGGGTGATACACCTTATATACACACCACACAGTCTGATCTACTAAACACAGGGACACCAGGGTGATACACCTTATATACACACCACACAGTCTGATCTCCTAAACACAGGGACACCAGGGTGATACACTTATATATACACCACACAGTCTGATCTCCTAAACACAGGGACACCAGGGTGATACACTTATATACACACCACGCAGTCTGATCTCCTGAACACAGGGACACCAGGTTGATACACGTATATACACACCACACAGTCTGATCTCCTAAACACAGGGACACCAGGGTGATACACTTATATATACACCACACAGTCTGATCTCCTAAACACAGGGACATCAGGGTGATACACTTATATACACACCACACAGTCTGATCTCCTAAACACAGGGACACCAGGGTGATACACTTATATACACACCACGCAGTCTGATCTCCTGAACACAGGGACACCAGGGTGATACACTTATATACACACCACACAGTCTGATTTCCTACAGGAACACCAGGGTGATATACTTATATACACACGACACAGTCTGATCTCCTAAACACAGGGACACCAGGTTGATACACTTCTATACACACCACACAGTCTGATCTCCTAAACACAGGAACACCAGGGTGATATACTTATATACACACCACACAGTCTGATCTCCTAAACACAGGGACACCAGGTTGATACACTTCTATACACACCACACAGTCTGATCTCCTAAACACAGGGACACCAGGGTTATACACTTATATACACACCACATAGTCTGATCTACTAAACACAGGGACACCAGGTTGATATACTTCTATACACACCACACAGTCTGATCTCCTAAACACAGGGACACCAGGGTGATACACTTATATACACACCACACAGTCTGATCTCCTACACACAGGGATACCAGAGTGATACATTTCTATACACACCACACAGTCTGATCTCCTAAACACAGGGACACCAGGGTGATACACTTGTATACATACCACACAATCTGATCTCCTACACACAGGGATACCAGGGTGATACACTTCTATACACACCACACAGTCTGATCTCCTAAACACAGGGACACCAGGGTGATACACTTATATACACACCACACAGTCTGATCTCCTAAACACAGGGACACCAGGGTGATACACTTATATACACACCACACAGTCTGATTTCCTACAGGAACACCAGGGTGATATACTTATATACACACCACACAGTCTGATCTCCTAAACACAGAGACACCAGGTTGATACACTTCTATACACACCACACAGTCTGATCTCCTAAACACAGGAACACCAGGGTGATATACTTATATACACACCACACAGTCTGATCTCCTAAACACAGGGACACCAGGTTGATACACTTCTATACACACCACACAGTCTGATCTCCTAAACACAGGGACACCAGGGTGATACACTTATATACACACCACATAGTCTGATCTCCTAAACACAGGGACACCAGGTTGATACACTTCTATACACACCACACAGTCTGATCTCCTAAACACAGGGACACCAGGGTGATACACTTATATACACACCACACAGTCTGATCTCCTAAACACAGGGACACCAGGGTGATACACTTATATACACATCACACAGTCTGATCTCCTAAACAAAGGGACACCAGGGTGATACACTTATATACACACCACACAGTCTGATCTTCTAAACACAGGGACACCAGGGTGTTACACTTATATACACACCACACAGTCTGATTTCCTAAACACAGGGACACCAGGGTGATACACTTATATATACACCACACAGTCTGATCTCCTAAACACAGGGACACCAGGGTGATACACTTATATACACACCACACAGTCTGATCTCCTAAACACAGGGACACCAGGGTGATACACTTATATACACACCACGCAGTCTGATCTCCTGAACACAGGGACACCAGGGTGATACACTTATATACACACCACACAGTCTGATTTCCTACAGGAACACCAGGGTGATATACTTATATACACACCACACAGTCTGATCTCCTAAACACAGGGACACCAGGTTGATACACTTCTATACACACCACACAGTCTGATCTCCTAAACACAGGAACACCAGGGTGATGTACTTATATACACACCACACAGTCTGATCTCCTAAACACAGGGACACCAGGTTGATACACTTCTATACACACCACACAGTCTGATCTCCTAAACACAGGGACACCAGGGTGATACACTTATATACACACCACATAGTCTGATCTCCTAAACACAGGGACACCAGGTTGATACACTTCTATACACACCACACAGTCTGATCTCCTAAACACAGGGACACCAGGGTGATACACTTATATACACACCACACAGTCTGATCTCCTACACACAGGGATACCAGAGTGATACATTTCTATACACACCACACAGTCTGATCTCCTAAACACAGGGACACCAGGGTGATACACTTGTATACATACCACACAATCTGATCTCCTACACACAGGGATACCAGGGTGATACACTTCTATACACACCACACAGTCTGATCTCCTAAACACAGGGACACCAGGGTGATACACTTATATACACACCACACAGTCTGATCTCCTAAACACAGGGACACCAGGGTGATACACTTATATACACACCACACAGTCTGATTTCCTACAGGAACACCAGGGTGATATACTTATATACACACCACACAGTCTGATCTCCTAAACACAGGGACACCAGGTTGATACACTTCTATACACACCACACAGTCTGATCTCCTAAACACAGGAACACCAGGGTGATATACTTATATACACACCACACAGTCTGATCTCCTAAACACAGGGACACCAGGTTGATACACTTCTATACACACCACACAGTCTGATCTCCTAAACACAGGGACACCAGGGTGATACACTTATATACACACCACATAGTCTGATCTCCTAAACACAGGGACACCAGGTTGATACACTTCTATACACACCACACAGTCTGATCTCCTAAACACAGGGACACCAGGGTGATACACTTATATACACACCACACAGTCTGATCTCCTACACACAGGGATACCAGAGTGATACATTTCTATACACACCACACAGTCTGATCTCCTAAACACAGGGACACCAGGGTGATACACTTATATACATACCACACAATCTGATCTCCTACACACAGGGATACCAGGGTGATACACTTATATACACACCACACAGTCTGATCTCCTAAACACAGGGACACCAGGGTGATACACTTATATACACATCACACAGTCTGATCTCCTAAACAAAGGGACACCAGGGTGATACACTTATATACACACCACACAGTCTGATCTCCTAAACACAGGGACACCAGGGTGTTACACTTATATACACACCACACAGTCTGATCTCCTAAACACAGGGACACCAGGGTGATACACTTATATATACACCACACAGTCTGATCTCCTAAACACAGGGACACCAGGGTGATACACTTATATACACACCACACAGTCTGATCTCCTAAACACAGGGACACCAGGGTGATACACTTATATACACACCACGCAGTCTGATCTCCTGAACACAGGGACACCAGGGTGATACACTTATATACACACCACACAGTCTGATTTCCTACAGGAACACCAGGGTGACATACTTATATACACACCACATAGTCTGATCTCCTAAACACAGGGACACCAGGTTGATACACTTCTATACACACCACACAGTCTGATCTCCTAAACACAGGGACACCAGGGTGATACACTTATATACACACCACACAGTCTGATCTCCTACACACAGGGATACCAGAGTGATACATTTCTATACACACCACACAGTCTGATCTCCTAAACACAGGGACACCAGGGTGATACACTTATATACATACCACACAATCTGATCTCCTACACACAGGAATACCAGGGTGATAAACTTCTATACACACCACACAGTCTGATCTCCTAAACACAGGGACACCAGGGTGATACACTTATATACACACCACATAGTCTGATCTCCTAAACACAGGGACACCAGGTTGATACACTTCTATACACACCACACAGTCTGATCTCCTAAACACAGGGACACCAGGGTGATACACTTATATACACACCACACAGTCTGATCTCCTACACACAGGGATACCAGAGTGATACATTTCTATACACACCACACAGTCTGATCTCCTAAACACAGGGACACCAGGGTGATACACTTATATACATACCACACAATCTGATCTCCTACACATAGGAATACCAGGGTGATAAACTTCTATACACACCACACAGTCTGATCTCCTAAACACAGGGACACCGGGGTGATACACTTCTATACACACCACACAGTCTCATCTCCTAAACACAGGGACACCAGGGTGATGCACTTATATACACACCACACAGTCTGATCTCCTAAACACAGGGACACCAGGGTGATACACTTCTATACACACCACACAGTCTGATCTCCTAAACACAGGGACACCAGGTTGATACACTTCTATACACACCACACAGTCTGATCTCCTAAACACAGGGACACCAGGGTGATACACTTATATACACACCACATAGTCTGATCTCCTAAACACAGGGACACCAGGGTGATACACTTATATATACACCACACAGTCTGATCTCCTAAACACAGGGACACCAGGGTGATACACTTATATACACACCACACAGTCTGATCTCCTAAACACAGGGACACCAGGTTGATACACTTATATACACACCACACAGTCTGATCTCCTAAACACAGAGACACCAGGGTGATACACTTATATACACACCATACAGTCTGATCTCCTACACACAGGGATACCAGGGTGATACACTTCTATACACACCACACAGTCTGATCTCCTAAACACAGGGACACCAGGGTGATACACTTATATACACACCACATAGTCTGATCTCCTAAACACAGGGACACCAGGTTGATACACTTCTATACACACCACACAGTCTGATCTCCTAAACACAGGGACACCAGGGTGATACACTTATATACACACCACACAGTCTGATCTCCTACACACAGGGATACCAGAGTGATACATTTCTATACACACCACACAGTCTGATCTCCTAAACACAGGGACACCAGGGTGATACACTTGTATACATACCACACAATCTGATCTCCTACACACAGGGATACCAGGGTGATACACTTCTATACACACCACACAGTCTGATCTCCTAAACACAGGGACACCAGGGTGATACACTTATATACACACCACACAGTCTGATCTCCTAAACACAGGGACACCAGGGTGATACACTTATATACACACCACACAGTCTGATTTCCTACAGGAAAACCAGGGTGATATACTTATATACACACCACACAGTCTGATCTCCTAAACACAGGGACACCAGGTTGATGCACTTCTATACACACCACACAGTCTGATCTCCTAAACACAGGAACACCAGGGTGATATACTTATATACACACCACACAGTCTGATCTCC
The DNA here is from genome assembly GCA_037306005.1 of Rhinophrynus dorsalis. NCBI lineage: Eukaryota > Metazoa > Chordata > Amphibia > Anura > Rhinophrynidae > Rhinophrynus > Rhinophrynus dorsalis. The sequence goes on from CM074724.1 coordinate 26,930,299, forward strand.
TAAACACAGGGACACCAGGTTGATACACTTCTATACACACCACACAGTCTGATCTCCTAAACACAGGGACACCAGGGTGATACACTTATATACACACCACATAGTCTGATCTCCTAAACACAGGGACACCAGGTTGATACAGTTCTATACACACCACACAGTCTGATCTCCTAAACACAGGAACACCAGGGTGATACACTTATATACACACCACACAGTCTGATCTCCTACACACAGGGATACCAGAGTGATACATTTCTATACACACCACACAGTCTGATCTCCTAAACACAGGGACACCAGGGTGATACACTTATATACATACCACACAATCTGATCTCCTACACACAGGGATACCAGGGTGATAAACTTCTATACACACCACACAGTCTGATCTCCTAAACACAGGGACACCGGGGTGATACACTTCTATACACACCACACAGTCTCATCTCCTAAACACAGGGACACCAGGGTGATACACTTATATACACACCATACAGTCTGATCTCCTAAACACAGGGACACCAGGGTGATACACTTATATACACACCACATAGTCTGATCTCCTAAACACAGGGACACCAGGGTGATACACTTATATATACACACCACACAGTCTGATCTCCTAAACACAGGGACACCAGGGTGTTACACTTATATACACACCACACAGTCTGATCTCCTACACACAGGGACACCAGGGTGATACACTTATATACACACCGCACAGTCTGATCTCCTAAACACAGGGACACCAGGGTGATACACATATATACACACCACACAGTCTGATCTCCTAAACACAGGGACACCAGGGTGATACACTTCTATACACACCACACAGTCTGATCTCCTAAACACAGGGACACCAGGGTGATACACTTATATACACACACCGCACAGTCTGATCTCCTAAACACAGGGACATCAGGGTGATACACTTATATACACACCGCACAGTCTGATCTCCTAAACACAGGGACATCAAGGTGGGAAAGAGGGACAGAGGGATTTGGGTCTAAAAGAGGGACACTCGGTAGGTATGCTTTTGTCAAACTATCCAAAATTCTGGGGAGTTAAAGAAATGTTGATCCTTAGACAACAGCCATGAAGAGATGTGTAGCTGACAGAAGTAACTCAGCTGGAACCGGGAATGGTCAGAACACAATTACCGCTGCCCATATCCCAACATATCAGCACAGAACGGGTGTTAGTGTTTCACTTTCAATCAGTGTAATTGCCACACAACCCGTCCAAAAATACAAAAGACACAGCTTTGGAAACCTACATTGTAATCTTTATTTCTTTCCTTATTCATCCCTTCAATTTAGCTTTTTTCTGCAAACCACACTTCTGTGTATTTTCCTGGGGTCAATTAATTGTATTTCAGAGCTTTGCTCTCAGCAGGGGCTAAATCCACATTTGATATGAGATTCGCTTTTATTCATCGATGTGAGCTGGAGGAGATGCGGGATGTTGTTGGTGCAGATGTTTTATATAAAGGCAGTGGGACATTAGGATTTTCTGGTCATTGTAAGGCGGTTTAGGAATTTAAGGGGGGATTATTATTAGGTTTAAGAGTTATCTTTTGAACGCCAGAGGGATGTGCTTCGTAATACGTTGCACAGCCCTCTGTTATTCAAATAGTCAATATTAAAATTAACCCTTTGAGTTCCAGAGGGGTACGTAACGCATTACTTTGCAATGCGTTCCGTACCCCTCTGGCACTCAAAGGGTTAAGTAAAACAAGGGGCCTGACATGTAAAAGCAAAGTGGGGCATTTTAGGGCAAACCAACTGCATCATAAGGGACACAAATTCCCAGAAATCCCACTGATTAAAATAGGGTGTTCAGCTGCTTGATTGTTAGTGAGGTCTCACTGCAAAACAATGCAGTGGCAACTTGTTAACATTCAAGGGGTTAAAAGCCCCATTTAAACTGGTGAGGGTTTTTATTTTGTACCCTATGATGAAGTGGATTTGTACTGCAAATGCACTGCTCTCTTATTTTTTTTAACCCATTAAGGACCACAAAACTTTTTTTTTTGTCTAAAAAAATTCAGGGGTCCCCAAGCGGCGTGCAGCTGAGCAGGGACCCCTGAATTCCATGACGTGCCAGAACCATCATGGTTTCTTAACGTAAGTTCACCCATGACGGTCCTCACACAGCATGGGTCCTTATGGGGGTTAGAATTTAGGCACTTTGTTTTATTTATGTCTATTATTATAGGGTACCTTTTAGAGGAATATTAACAAATCCTAATTATACCCCCCCCCCCATCTTGACTTACTGTGGCCATGAAATCATATTGAGAGTATAGAAACAATGATGGCTGCGCTGCTTCATAAAATGGTGTCCAAAAGACAAGCATGTATGTATAAAAGATAAAGATACCAATCTTCAGACACTGGAACACCGTCTCAGGTCTCCATGTAGCACTTGACGTATACGGTCTAGGAGTTTTGCTTTACACACGTTTAATCATCACTAGTCATGATTATGATTGTGTAACACGAAATGTGTAGACTGTATACATCAAGACCTCCACGGATATCAGGAGGGGAGACATGTCTGTGCTGGGGTTAGGGTAAAGGAAATAAGTGGGGGTGGTATAGGACGTTAGGTAGGGGACGTCATGGGAGGTTATAAAGTACGGTTACCACTTCCTGAAGTGTGGCAGAGCGGGTTGAACCGGGAGAAGCAGCAGTTCCCTCCCTCCCTGTTTTGGGGCTTGTATTTGGTTGGGACAGTTATTCTGTTAGGAGGTTGTGTATTTGCTACTGTTGTTTGTCGCAGCTTTGTTGGCGCTTTGGGCCCTTGCTAATGTATAGAATGTCAGTAAGATGGGGGAGGTTACAGGAGATGGTAGGCCAGCGGCCTAGGTCTAAGGACACCTGGACTTTGTCGCGGGTTAGACGCCGGCCTCATTGAGCAGCACTGACCAGCTAATGAGGTGCAGTTAAGGAAAACAATTTGGGTGTTTGGAGTCTCGGCTCCAAAAGGTGGATAGGCTGGGTTAGCCTGTAAAAGTTGGACATTGGCAAGGGCTTAAGGTTGGATGTGAATTTTAATAATTGGTAAAGGTTTTTTATATAATAAAGCTGCGGCCTAATTTAAACCCATAAAGTGTGTGAAGTGTATTTCTTGGACCGATATCCCATGCTCAAGACAAGTGCTACATGGAGACCTGAGATGGTGATCCTATGTCTGAAGATTGGTAAACGTTTAATGTTTGATATCAATAAAAGGACTTTTATATATACATGCTTGTCTTTTGGACACCATTTTGTGAAGCAGCGCAGCCATCTTTATGCTCTTGTTACATATAGGGGCTGGAGAGAGCCCTTGGCTTACACTCTGAGCTTGTGGATTCTTATTTCAAGCCCAGTGCTGGATCTTTTGGAACTGGTTTGATTTCCTTGTAGCACTGGACTGTTTGTTCATAAAATACTAAAGGCCCTTATGAATTTTGCTCTAGGACCTTGGTTGCAGAGATAATAAGGCTGACCTGGAGCAATTCTGGGGCAAACTAACTGCACCACGGGGAACAAATAAACACGCCCTTTGATTTAAATGGGTCTTACAACTTAAAACAATGCGTTGATGACTTCTCTACCATTCAAGGGGTTACAAACCACATTTAATCCAAATGCTAAAGTTAACGGTACTGATTCCTTTCAGTTATCTAATGGTACATGTCAGGGCTGTCCTCTTTCCCCCTCCTATTTATTCTTGTTATGGAATCTCTAGAACACCATATCAGAGACAATACTTTGATTTCAGGCATCTGTAATGCAGACCATAAGCTATCAGTGTTTGCAGACAATATCCTGCTACCGATCACACATCCCTACTAGTGTTGAGCGAGCATGCTCGGCCGATGCTCGGATCGGCTCGAGCATCGCTCTGCTCGGCACATGGCGGTACTCGTACGAGTACCGCATGTGCTCGCCCGCCATGTTCGGGTCTCCTCCCCGCACGTTTTGCGGCTGCTGCGCAGCCAATAAACGTGCAGGGAGGCTCTGACATCGGTGTAATGCCAGCAGCCATGTTGGCTGCTGGCATTACGCTGATTGGCTGGCCAGAACCCGTGGTCAGGTGCTGTATAGCACCTGACCAGCGAGTTCGGCTCAGTCTGAGCCAGGGAGAGCTGAGGATAGGAAGGGAAAGGCAGTGTAGGGAGGAAAAAAACAAAAATTGTGAAAAAAAAAGAACCAAAAGTCCTTTTTAGGACTACTGTGTGTGGGGGCAGCAGGTTATTTGGTGTGGGGGGAAAAAAACAAAAAAAAAAAAAAAAAAATATATATATTCTGTTTAGTGTGCAAAGTTGCAGATTAGAGCACATTCTGTTTAGTGTGCACAGTTGCAGATTAGAGCACATTCTGTTTAGTGTGCAAAGTTGCAGATTAGAGCACATTCTGTTTAGTGTGCAAAGTTGCAGATTAGAGCACATTCTGTTTAGTGTGCAAAGTTGCAGATTAGAGCACATTCTGTTAAGTCTTCAAACTAAAATATCAAAGTCACGTATTCCATTCAGTGTGCGTCGCCGCAGTTTAGCAGCACATTCTGAGTACTGTGCAGAGTTGCAGAATAGGAAGAAATACTGTTAAGTCTTCAAACTAAAATATCAAAGTCACATATTCCATTCAGTGTGCTTCGCCGCAGTTTAGCAGCACATTCTGTGTACTGTGCAGAGTTGCAGAATAGGAAGAAATACTGTTAAGTCTTCAAACTCAAATATCAAAGTCACATATTCCATTCAGTGTGCTTCGCCGCAGTTTAGCAGCACATTCTGTGTACTGTGCAGAGTTGCAGAATAGGAAGAAATACTGTTAAGTCTTCAAACTAAAATATCAAAGTCACATATTCCATTCAGTGTGCTTCGCCGCAGTGTAGCAGCACATTCTGTGTACTGTGCAGAGTTGCAGAATAGGAAGAAATACTGTTAAGTCTTCAAACTCAAATATCAAAGTCACATATTCCATTCAGTGTGCTTCGCCGCAGTTTAGCAGCACATTCTGTGTACTGTGCAGAGTTGCAGAATAGGAAGAAATACTGTTAAGTCTTCAAACTAAAATATCAAAGTCACATATTCCATTCAGTGTGCTTCGCCGCAGTGTAGCAGCACATTCTGTGTACTGTGCAGAGTTGCAGAATAGGAAGAAATACTGTTAAGTCTTCAAACTCAAATATCAAAGTCACATATTCCATTCAGTGTGCTTCGCCGCAGTTTAGCAGCACATTCTGTGTACTGTGCAGAGTTGCAGAATAGGAAGAAATACTGTTAAGTTTTCAAACTCAAATATTAAAGTCACATATTCCATTCAGTGTGTTTCAACGCCGTTTAACAGCCTATTCTGTGTACTCTACAGAGTTGCAGAATAGTAAGAAATACTGTTAATTTTTCAAACTCAAATATCAAAGTCACATATTCCATTCAGTGTCTTTCACCGCCGTTTAACAGCCTATTCTGTGTACTCTGTACAGTTGCAGAATTATAAGAAATACTGTTAAGTTTTCAAACTCAAATATTAAAGTCACATATTCCATTCAGTGTCTTTCACCGCCGTTTAACAGCCTATTCTGTGTACTCTGTACAGTTCCAGAATTATAAGAAATACTGTTAAGTTTTCAAACTCAAATATTAAAGTCACATATTCCATTCAGTGTGTTTCAACGCCGTTTAACAGCCTATTCTGTGTACTCTGCAGAGTTGCAGAATAGTAAGAAATACTGTTAATTTTTCAAACTCAAATATTAAAGTCACATATTCCATTCAGTGTCTTTCACCGCCGTTTAACAGCCTATTCTGTGTACTCTGTACAGTTCCAGAATTATAAGAAATACTGTTAAGTTTTCAAACTCAAATATTAAAGTCACATATTCCATTCAGTGTCTTTCACCGCCGTTTAACAGCCTATTCTGTGTACTCTGTACAGTTCCAGAATTATAAGAAATACTGTTAAGTTTTCAAACTCAAATATTAAAGTCACATATTCCATTCAGTGTGTTTCAACGCCGTTTAACAGCCTATTCTGTGTACTCTGCAGAGTTGCAGAATAGTAAGAAATACTGTTAAGTTTTCAAACTCAAATATTAAAGTCACATATTCCATTCAGTGTGTTTCACCGCAGTTTAGCAGCCTATTCTGTGTACTCTGAACAGTTGCAGAATAGTAAGAAATACTGTTAAGTTTTCAAACTCAAATATTAAAGTCACATATTCCATTCAGTGTGTTTCACCGCCGTTTAGCAGCCTATTCTGTGTACTCTGCAGAGTTGCAGAATAGTAAGAAATACTGTTAATTTTTCAAACTCAAATATTAAAGTCACATATTCCATTCAGTGTCTTTCACCGCCGTTTAACAGCCTATTCTGTGTACTCTGTACAGTTCCAGAATTATAAGAAATACTGTTAAGTTTTCAAACTCAAATATTAAAGTCACATATTCCATTCAGTGTGTTTCAACGCCGTTTAACAGCCTATTCTGTGTACTCTGCAGAGTTGCAGAATAGTAAGAAATACTGTTAATTTTTCAAACTCAAATATTAAAGTCACATATTCCATTCAGTGTCTTTCACCGCCGTTTAACAGCCTATTCTGTGTACTCTGTACAGTTCCAGAATTATAAGAAATACTGTTAAGTTTTCAAACTCAAATATTAAAGTCACTTATTCCATTCAGTGTGTGTCACCGCAGTTTAGCAGCCTATTCTGTGTACTCTGCAGAGTTGCAGAATAGTAAGAAATACTGTTAAGTTTTCAAACTCATATATATTAAAGTCATATATATCGTGTAAGATGAAGAAGGCGGGTAAAAAGGGACGGGGAAGTGGACGTGATCCTGAAAGTTCAGGGCGCGGGTCAGGACGCGGAGAAACTGTGCCTGGTGCCAGAGCACAAGAAAGAAAGACATCCACCATACCTAGCTTCATGTCTGATTTCACAGGGCGTCGCAGGACATCACTCTCGAGGTCCGACCAGTGCGAACAGGTGGTCGGTTGGATGACAGCTGATACTGCTTCCAGTCGGTTAAGCACCACCCTGTCTTCCACCAAGTCCACTCTCAGTAGCCAAGAGTCTGGTCAACATAATCCTCACTCTGATCATCCTTCCTCCCACCATACACGGTCTGGTCAAAGAAGTGATCCCACACTGGGATATAGTGATGAGCTCGTCTCATCACCAATCCTTCATTTGACCCTCTCTCCAAGCACGCTTGCAGAGGAACATGACATCTTGTGCCCTGATTCACAACCTCTAGAGGCTACCCAATCACAAGAAGATGACAGATGTGAACGGCATTTAAGGTCAAAGGAAGTAGTGGATGATGATGATGATGATGAGACACAGTTGCCATTAAATCAACCACTATTTCCTTCTCAAGACCTTGTTGAGGAGAATGTTATACAGTTGTCAATGACCGAGTATGTGGTGGGATCAAGACTTGAGGAGGATGATCAGAGTGAGGAAGTGGAGGAGGACTTGGTGGACGATGAGGTGACTGACCCCACCTGGGAAGGTGTAGAGCCGAGCGATGACAGCAGTCCTGAGGGTGAGCCATCTGCAGCACCGCAACAGGCTGGAAGAGGCAGTGGTGTGGCTACAGAAAGAAGGCGGACCGCACCAAACCGGCCCGCAAATGTTCCACGGAGCACCCCCTTGCGTAAATCTACCTTGCCAAGGGGTAGGTGTTCCGCGGTATGGCGTTTTTTTAAGGAAAGTGCGGACGACAAAAGATTTGTAGTTTGCAACCTGTGCCACACCAGAATGAGCCGAGGCATGAACACTAGAAACCTCACCACCACCAGCATGATCCGACACATGGCATCCAAGCACCGTAGTAAGTGGGAGGAACGCCTGGATCGCCCATCTGTGTCTGCAGGCCACACCACTGCCTCCTCTTCCCCTGTTTTCGGTGCCGGCCAATCGCCTGTCGAAGGCGCAGGCCCGCATACCTCCCGCCCTGCACCTGTAGCATCTGAAGCACCATCAGCGACCACATCCACTTCCCTGTCCCAGCACAGCGTCCAAATGTCGTTACCCCAGGCATTTGAGCGCAAGAGAAAATACCCAGCCACCCACCCACAGGCCATAGCACTAACCTCACACCTTTCAAAATTACTGGCCATCGAAATGCTGCCATTTAGGCTTGTGGACACTGAGTCCTTCCGCAGCCTGATGGCAGCAGCTGTCCCTCGGTACGCGGTCCCCAGCCGCCACTACTTTTCCCGGTGTGCCATCCCCGCATTACACCACCATGTGTCCCGTAACATCACCCGTGCCCTGACCAACGCAGTTACTGGGAAGGTCCACTTAACGACTGACACATGGACAAGTGCTTGTGGCCAGGGACGCTACATTTCCCTGACGGCACACTGGGTGAATGTCGTGGAGGCTGGGAGCGACTCGGACCCTGGGATGGCACGGGTGCTACCCACGCCGAGGATTGCGGGCCCTACCTCCATCAGGGTTTCCACCAGCACCTACGTTATTGGCTCCTCCTCCTCCGTTTCCACCTCCGAATTCTCTACACACACCGCCACTCCCCCATCAGCCAGTAGCTGGAAGCAGTGTAGCACTGCAGTGGGGAAGCGTCAACAGGCCGTGCTGAAGCTGATCTGCCTTGGGGACAAACAGCACACGGCCTCAGAGCTGTTGCAGGGGATTAGTCACCAGACCGAGCAGTGGCTCTCGCCACTCAACCTGCAAGCAGGCATGGTTGTGTGTGATAATGGGCGTAACTTGGTGGCGGCTTTGGAGCTCGGCAAGCTCACACACGTACCATGCCTAGCGCATGTATTTAATTTAGTGGTGCAGCGATTTCTAAAAACCTACCCCAATGTGCATGATCTCTTGACCAAGGTGCGCCGCGTGTGTGCACATTTCCGTAAGTCATCTACAGCTTCGGCCGGCCTGTTGAAGCTGCAGCAGCGCTTACAATTGCCAGCTCACCGGCTGCTGTGTGACGTGAGCACGCGCTGGAACTCCACCTTCCACATGTTGGCCCGGCTTTGTGAGCAGCAGAGGGCAGTAGTGGAGTACCAGCTGTTACACGGTCGTCGCCTCTCCGTTCAACTTCCTGTAATCAGAAGTGAGGAGTGGGAATGGATGTCAGACCTCTGCGAGGTTTTACGCAATTTTGAGGAATCGACACAGATGGTGAGCGGCGATAACGCTATTATCAGTGTAACCATCCCACTTCTGTGTCTACTGAAACGCTCGCTGCTCACAATTAAAACCGACGCTTTGCATGTGGAAGAGGTGGAAATGGGGGAGGAAGAGCTTACACAAGGTGATAGCCAGAGCACCCTCACTTCGTCTTCTCAGCGACAATTGGAGGAGGCGGAGGAGGAGGAGGAGGAGGAGGAGGAGGAGGAGGAGGAAGACACGGTTGCCTCCGCTACAGAGGGTAGCCATGGAACTTTAGTTCCATCTCTTCAGCGTGGGTGGGCAGAAGAGGAGGAAGAGGATGAGGATATTGAGAGTCAGCCTCCTGGTGAGGACAGCGAAATCTTGACTGTTGGTACTCTGGCACACATGGCTGACTTTATGTTAGGCTGCCTTTCCCGTGACCCACGCGTTGTACGCATTTTAGACAACACGGATTACTGGGTGTTCACCCTTCTGGACCCCCGCTACAAAGAGAATTTCTCATCTCTCATTCCTCCGGTGGAGAGGACAAGCAAAATGGTGCAATACCAGAAGGTTCTTGTTGAAAAATTGCTCCAAAATTTTCCATCTGACAACGCTGGCGGCAGAGTACGTGCTACCTTGGCCAACAGAGAAGGGGAGAAAAGGGGAGCACACAGCAGTTCCGAGAAAGGCAGGGCAACACTCTCCAAGGCGTGGGACACCTTCATGACACCCCGCCAGCACCCTCACCCTGATGCGCAGCCTAGTGTCACAAGGAGGGAAAAGTTTTGGAAGATGGTGAAGGAGTACGTAGCAGACCGTGTCAGCGTCCTCAATGATCCCTCTGTGCCTTACAACTACTGGGTGTCCAAGCTGGACACGTGGTATGAACTGGCACTCTACGCCTTGGAGGTGCTGGCCTGCCCTGCCGCCAGCGTTCTGTCTGAGCGGGTATTTAGTGCTGCTGGTGGCATCATAACAGATAAGCGTATCCGCCTTTCCACCGACAATGCTGATAGGTTGACACTTATAAAAATGAACAAGGCCTGGATTTCCCCTGACTTCTCCACTCCACTGGAGGAAAGCCCCGGGGGAACATAAACTCACTTTATATATGTTATTTACAATGATGGGAATACTCTGTATTCCCATTCACCCCTTCCACCCAAAAAACGGGTATATGGTTGACTCTTAATCTTCTCATCCTCCTCCTCCTCTTCCATATGCCCTGTGCTATAATTTTTATATAGGGCCAGCTCACCAGCGTGCCCTGGGATATAATTTTTATATAGGGCCAGCTCACCAGCGGGCCCTGTGATATAATTTTTATATAGGGCCAGCTCACCAGCGGGCCCTGTTTGCCAATTTTTATATAGGTCAGCTCACCAGCGGGCCTTCTCATATAATGTTTTATTGGGTCAGCTCTCTAGCGGGCCCTCTCATATAATGTTTTATAGCGTCAGCTCACTAGCGGGCCTTCGCATATAATGTTTAGGATGGTCAGCTCTGCAGCAGACCCTCACCCATAATGTTTTAGATGGTCAGCTCAGCGCACGTTTCCATCTTAATCATGGCCTCAGTTCTGAAAATCAAGGAAATTTTTGGGAGAATTTGCCTCTGCGCACGTTTCCCTCTTAATCATGGCCTCAGTTCTGAAAATCAAGGAAATTTTTGGGAGAATTTGCCTCTGCGCACGTTTCCCTCTTAATCATGGCCTCAGTTCTGAAAATCAAGGAAATTTTTGGGATAATTTGCCTCTGCGCACGTTTCCCTCTTAATCATGGCCTCAGTTCTGAAAATCAAGGAAATTTTTGGGATAATTTGCAGATGATATACAAGTAAATATACAGCAAATATTGTTTGGTAACAATTTTTCGCCTAAAGTCGTTTTTATTTTCCTTTTTGTGTGTTTTATGGTCAGTCTGTAAAAATGGCGTACTACGGGCGAAAGATCGTTCCCAGCAGCGATGTTGGAGTCCAAGGTGCATCCAGACATCCTCCCTATGCTGTCCCTGAACCATTTCTGTAGTGTTTCCATCTTTTTCTGCCCTTTTCCTATGGACCAGGCACCCTCCCCTCATCAGAGCAGGGGGTGCCTGGTGTAATGCTCGAGTCCTCCCATTGACTTCAATGGGGCTCGGGTGCTCGGCCGAGCACTCGAGCCTCAGGGGGTGCTCGGTCAGAGCACCCGAACATCCGAGCATTGGGGTGCTCGCTCATCACTAATCCCTACTCTTCTATGCCTGCTATAATGTCAGAACTGTAATCCTTCTCTGAACTTTCAAATTGCAAGAACAAGCTTTAACCCCTTAAGGACCATTGCTGTGCCAGGACCGTCACGGTGGTCCGGCACTTAAGGACCAATGACGGTCCTGGCACGGCATGGCGTTCAGGACTCCCGTCGCGGCTGCACGCCGCTCCGGAAGTCCTGAACCAGAAGCGCTAATAAAAAAAAATGCTCTGTGGTCCGCAAGTGCCGGCCGCGTGCGCGCGCCGGTCCTTAAGGGGTTAAACATCAGTCTTACTTGCCAAGCACTTTGTAATCTTAAAGGGATAGTAATACTTAAGTATTACTAATCCCTATATTAAAGCCCTAGTAAAAAAAAAAACATATTGCCCCCAGTGTCATCTCTCAAACCTTTATTGTTTGAGAGATGATCGCTTCTAAAGTTGCCCTCTCCCTCCCCCTTCCCCGTAGTCAGCATTCTAGCTGACTCAGGGAAATCCGGTCAGAGATCATCAGGAGGCTCTGCAGAAGAGCCGCGATCGTGTTAACTAAAAAAAAAAAACTTTCACTAAAACTGTCTTCTACGTGTGCTTGCAAGCCAAGTACACGTAGAAGACCATTTCAGTGAAACTTTTCTTTTTTAGTAACGCGATCCAGCTGTGCTGGAGAGCCACCTTAAAGTCGTACGACTCTCTTCCCTTCAGTCAGCTAGAATGCTGACTACGGGGAAGGGGGAGGGAGAGGGCAACTTTAGAAGTGTTCATCTCTCAAACCATAAAGGTTTGAGAGATGACACTGGGGGCAATACGTTTTTTTTTTACTAGGGCTTTACTATAGGGATTAGTAATATTTAAAAGGATAGTAATACTTCGTTTTATCTTTATTTTATTTTGTAGGCATTAAAAAAACATGAAGAACAATATAAGTCTTATCTCTCAAACCTTTATGGTTTAAGAGATATTCACAAGCAAAGTATCCCCCCCGTTCAGCCAGATCAGAAGGGAGGTGCCCAGGTAGACTGCAGAGAGGGACAATCTTCAATTTAGATAAGGGAAAAAGCTGAAAAACTTGTCAAGGGGGGAAGGGCTTTCATTGTTTTCATACAAAGAAGAATTTCCCCTGCTGTTATCTGTCTGGTCTCACAACCAGATTCACATCTGAGAAGAGATGTCTTACACTAGGTAAAAGGGGCGGGAGGGGAAACTTTGCTTGTGAATATCTCTTAAACCATAAAGGTTTGAGAGATAAGACTTATATCGTTCTTCATGTTTTTTTAATGCCTACAAAATAAAATAAAGATAAAACGAAGTATTACTATCCCTTTAAATCCTTCTATCCTTTCAACCAAGTAAGACCAGGGTGATCCATGGAGACACCACCAATAGAATGGTTGCTGTTCATTTCCTTAGGATCAACAGGACACATCTTTCTTTGCAGTACCTTGCGTCTCCTCTGGCACTGAAAGGGTTAACATGGCAAGCACTTATGCATTCATTGGGCTAAAATAAAATGTGTCATTTCCCTGCTATATTACGTCTTCTTCCCATATTTACATTGATTGGGTATTGATGTCTTTTTTCCACCATAAAAAACACATATTTGTGTAAAAATAAGGCAGTGACTAGGAAGGTATATAAACTGAGGTCCTGATCGTATTCTTCAAGAAGTGAATTTCATTGCAAACCTTAAATCATACAGCAACTGGGAATGCAATTCCTTCCAAATGTTTATAGTCATAGCCAGCATTAAAACTGAAAGATGAGGCTTAATATGAAGCACCTTGCACCAGGGACGTTTTTAACGAACTAATTTAACCAGCCTTCTCAATTCCAGACACATGTTTGCATGTTTTACTTGCCTTTTCTGCAAAGATGAATTAATTATAATGATTATAAATTAAATATATCTGGGGAGAGTTCAAAGACAGAACAGCATGTAAAAGTGTACTGCTTGTTTAACTCCTTAAGGTCCAGTGGGGTGCGCAATGCATTGCAAAGCAATTTGTTTTGCACCTGGGCCTTAAAGGGACACAATCACCTAAAAATAACTTGAGCTTTCAAACTGAACTATATGTTGTTTTAGCCTTTTTTAATGCCTGTGCAGGCATTATCCTTTCATTGCCTCCACCACTCACTGACACTACTTAGCAATTAATTTCTCACCTTTCCTAGCAGTGGAAGAGTTAAAAGTCAGTGAGTGGCGGAGGTAATGCAGTACTAAGACAAGCTGTGGTATGACATGCCTTATAGCGGAACTTTCACTCAAATTAAAGTACCCTCCAAATCATTATGTACAAAGCGATATGCATATCATTACTAGTATTATCTTGAATAAGTCCGCATTATTGAGAAATGCAACTTGTTCTGAGACTCACATCTTGCCGAAGAGGCATCTGTGAATCTGCTCTGCCTCCTCTAGGATTGGTGAGGGCGAGTTGCATTGTACCTTAACCCCTTAGCGACAATGGACGTACATGTACGTCCTCTGTGGCTGTCACTTAGTGACAGAGGACGTACATGTACGTCCAGGAAATCCGGATCCCCGCGCGGCGGCACGCCATTCGGGGACTCCGGATTCTTCTGGAAAAAAAAAAAATGTTAGACGGACGTTAAGTGACGGCCGCGTCTGCACTAAGGGGTTAAAGGGATAGTAATACTTTATTATTAGTATCCCCCATATTGTACATATTTGCCAAATAAATTAATAGCCCCCAGGTTCATCTCTCAAACCTTTATGGTTTGAGAGATAACCGAAGGCAAAGTTCCCCCCTCCCTCCCCCTTCCCTGAAGTCAGAGTTGTGACTTTCATCATGCGGCTCTACAGCAGAGCCGCGATCGCTTTAGTGAAAAACAATTATTTCACTGAAACGTCTACATGTGCTTGCAAACCAAACACATGTAGAAGACCATTTCAGTGAAATAATTCTTTGTCACTAACGCGATTGCGGCTCTGCTGTAGAGCCGCCTGATGAAAGTCAGACCGGATATCCCTGCAGTCAGTACAACGCTGACTTCAGGGAAGGGGGAGGGAGGGGGGAACTTTGCCTTCGGTTATCTCTCAAATCATAAAGGTTTGAGAGATGAACCTGGGGACTATTCAATTATTTTACAAATATCTAAAATATGGGGGATAGTAATAATAAAGTATTACTATCCCTTTAAGGTACAGGAAGAGTCTGACGACACAGGCACACAGATTCCTCTACAGCAAGATGCCTGCCAGTGTGTCTCGGAACAAGTTGGATTTGTCAATAAAGCTGGACTTATTCAGGATAATACTAGTACTAATATGCATATCACTATCATAGTTGGGGCCAGTGGTATTTTTGGTTCTTGGTGATGTTGTATCAATGGTTCGTTATACTGTTTAAACTAAATGGCTAGGCCAGTATCTCAGGGAAAGAGGGCTCCCAAACTACAGTCACAGGTATATTGGTGTACCCTTTGAACTTCAGGGACCAGTTAATGGGGTACAGGGTGTTAAATTTTTTATAAAAAAAATTATTGAACTGAGTTTAGGCTCAGGGTTGTATCAGGTCATACTTGGGCCTACCGGGGTTTATATATTAGCATGGGCTAAACGTTATATGGGTGCGATAATTGTAAAATTTTAACATACAAAGCTTGACCTGTTTTTGCCTATGCACATGTCATTTGGGATTTTAATGACGATTACACCAGTGGCGCAAGACATGATTCCAGGGCATGTTATAGAGTGGTATCTTATCAGTACATTTCTCCTACTGAGACTTAACCCACTGAGGACCAGAAGGGTACAAATTGTGTTGCTTTGCAATACGTTGTGCACACCTCTGGTCCTGAAAGGGTTAATGACAGTAAATTTAGAACTAATAATACAAAATGTTCATTGGCCCCTGCTTGGGTGAGATTACAGTCTGAAGACGGGATTGTCAATTGTCGGACCTCCAGCTGTTAGGGACTACAACTTCCATCATCCCCCACCATCCACTGGAAGTTTTAGTCCTCACCAGCTGGAGATCTGACAGTTGACTAGCCCTGGTCTGGAACATGGGCCCTCAAACTTCACCTCAAGCCTCTCCACACCAACAATAAGGTTTTTATGGTAGGAACAATGGGAAGTTTGACTGCAGAATATTTTATTGTAATTGTTTTGAATGAAACATCTCTCAGCAATTGTATCCTTGTTTTCCTATGCTGCTTAAAGGGATAGTAATGTTTCACAGTTAAAGCAGTTCCAATTAATCTTCATAGTATTTGGGCCATAGAGAGTGTTATTTCAATACTGTCAGAGTTGTAGTTCAAGAGTAATTGAATGATAAATTATCCCCCTCCCTCCCCTTTTACATAGTGTAACACTGCTCACCTCAGAGCAGCAAGACTGCCCGGATGGATAGCAGAGAGGGACAATCTTCAGTGAGCAAAAGGAAAAAACCTGAAAAAACCTGTCAAGAGGGGCAAGGTTTTCATTGTTCTCGTAGTAAGAAGATTGTCCCTCGCCGTGACCTCTCCTGTGAAGAGACCAGATTCCACATCTGAGGGGAGGCAGTTTATATTAGGTAAAACGGGCAGGAGGGGGACACTTTATCTTTCAATTAATCTTGTACTAAAACTCTGACAGTATTGAAATAACACTCTCCATGGCCCAAATGCTATGAAGATTAATTGGAGCTGCTGTTTTTGTGAAACATTACTATCCATTTAACTGAAATAAAGATTGTCAGTCACTCGATCACTTCTATTTAACTCCTCTTATACTACAGACAATACAATACAATATGTAATTTCTTCATAATAAAACATCAATATTCCTTAAAATCATTTTTTAGCATTTCATTCATCATCAGGTACAGCCCTCGTTCTTTTCGTGTACTGTGGACTAAGCATGGGCAACATGTGGTTCTCCAGTTTTGTTCTGTCTACAGTTTACATAATCCTCAGTCCAATAATGGCTGGATAAGGTTGATGAGCGGTGTAGTCCGTAATAACTGGAGAACCAGAGGTCGCTCGGTGCTACTCTGGACTCATAACTCATACCAAAAAGGGACACTTAGACTGATGTATTAAGAAGTGCTACATTAATTCTGGAGCAAACCAACTGCATCATAGAGGACTCTTAAATATCCCCACTGATTTAAATGGTACCTTTAACACATTGAATGCTATAGAGATGCCCATCGCAATTCAAAGCAATGGCTGGACACCTCTCTACCACTGAATGGGTTAAATGTTCAATTGAAATCAATGAGAATTTGCAGAATTGTTAATTGCCTCCTGTGGCGGGTTGGTTTACCCCGTGACTGAACCATTTCATCTTATACATCAGCCTCAGTGCTCTCTCAATAATCCATCACTGTAATAATATAAATGAATCTATAAAAGGAAACACTGATCAATAATAATTAAGGTTTGATTGTCGTAAATATTGAAAGAACTTGAGGTCACACCATTAATCTCTCTTGTACAAGGTTTTTCATGTTAATTAGATTTTATGGGTAAAGTAGTCAGAAGAGCTAATTCCTAATAAATCATGTATTTTAATGCTTATGCAGTTGCAGTATATTAAGTTGTGGGTTTTATGTATTAATAAATGTATTGCAAATGATCTACAAAAGAATTGTCAAAGGAAAAATATCTATTGGTTTCTATGAAAAAAATCGATCGGTTCATCTCTTCTTTCAGTATGTCTGCAGATGAAAGACTTAAAGGACAACCATAACTATACGAAGATAAAGCTTAATTTTTTTAACCCCTTAACGACCATCTGATCGGCGCGGCGCGGTCAGTTAAGGACCACGGACCCGGAATTCCGTGACAGTCATAGTACATCATGGGTCGTTCAGTCAGATTTACCCATGACGTACTATGACCGTCAAGGGTCGTTAAGGGGTTAATGTTAGGACTTACCCAGGTAGGTGTTCTTCATACTACAGTCAGATAGGTCTGTAGCAGGGCTGTACAAGTTCAGTGCTCAAGGGTCACCAACAGGCCAGGATGTAAGAATTACCCTGATTAAGCACAGGTGAGTCAGTTACAATGAATGATCCACTGATTTACTCACCTGTGCTTAATCAGGGAAATCCTTACATACCGGCCTGTTGGTGGTCCTTGAGGACGGCACCTGGACAGCCCTGGTCTATATAATTACCGTGTTTTTTCATGAAAGTATTTTACAATGAAGGACATATTGAGATTGTCTCTCATTTTCAGGTAATAATAATAATCCTTTATTTATATAGCGCACACAGATTCCTCAGCACTTTACACTCATATTGGTTCCTGTCCCCATTGGGGCTCACAATCTAAATTCACCTATCAGTATGTTTTTTGAGTGTGGGAGGAAACCCACGCAAACACAGTGAGAACATACAAACTCATTGCAGATGTTGTCCTTGGTGGGATTTGAACCCAGGACCCCAGCACTGCAAGGCAACAGTGCTAACCACTGAGTCACTGTGCTACTCATTTTACCTACCTCAGAAGGGTGAAAAGCTGAGTTGACTTTACCATGATCAAACCTGCAACCCCGAGGTTTGAATAGATTCTACAGCTGGTGCATTAAAGGGTTAGTAATGCCCAAAATAAAGTTTATTCTATATGGTAGATTTTACAAAAATAAAGTATTTGGATAAAGTCCTATCCTCCGCTAAAGTTCCCTCCTCCTTCCCCTTCTCCTGACATCAGCGCTCTGCAAAACAAAGCAATACGTTGCATACCTCTCTGGCACTCAAAGGTGTAAAAGGAAAATTGCAATGGGTTATAAATAATGCAACAGTGACACACTTGTTCCAAATTATAGATTGGTTATTATTTAAAGGGATAGTAATACTTGTAAAAAAAAATATGTTGTAGGGTTTATCCCCCTGAGTAAAACAAGAGTACTCCCACTACTGAAAGGTGTTTCATTCAAAAGTTATTAATTTTCAAAGTTGAATTTTTTAGGTGCAATATCACAGTGGCCTGAAATTGTACAGTGGCGCTGTTGCTACACAATCCTATGGACAGCTCTGGTCCCGGGACCATAAATCTCCATGGGATGGTGTAGCAACAGTGCCACTGTTCAATTTCAGGCCACTGTGATATTGCACCTAAAAACTTAAACTTTGAAAATTAGTAACTTTGGAATGAAACACCTTTCAGCAGTGGGAGTACTCTTGTTTTACTCAGGGGGATAAACCCTACAACATATTTGTTTTTACATTTTAAGTATTACTATCCCTTTAAAATAACACAGCAACACAGCAATAACATGTAAGTGATGTACATACAAACTTACAAGAAATTATGTATGAGAGCTCTCCCCTCACACAATAGAGGACCCCTTAATTATACACTAACGATAAACCACTGGTAACCTACCCCGCCGTTATTGCCCAATCAGCAGCCTCCAGCAGTCTTCAGCATCGTTATCTGGTCCTTCCAGCTGGTCTGTCCTTGAAGAGGGGCTATAACATAAAGCCCTATTGTACTGTAAAAAAAAAACTTAACAAACTGACCTTACAAAATAACTTCTATCTTCAACTAATTTAAAACTCCTATTTTTCTAATGGAGTGAAAGTATTCATGCATATGCACTGCTTTTAAAGGTACAGTACACTTATTAGAAAAAGATTATATGATATAGCTTTTTCCCCAACAAAGGGTTCATTGAAATGAATGCGTTGAATGGAAATGTCAACTTCCTGAGCTCTGAGAGCTACATTTATAGTAATGGAAAAAAAATTAAAGACACATACTGAGGAAAGAAATTAGAAATTGCCAAGAGAGATGTCTTAATATCCTACGGCCTAGAACCAAAGAGCACCAGAGTAAAAGGTACCACATGAGAAATTGCTGGAATTGAATTTCATTGAATTCTCTGTATAACCTCAATTCCGGGAGCTTCCTATCTTCACTGCTTAACTCTGTTATCGATCCCTGAACTAATGCACACAATATAAGATCTCCAACATCCAAGACTACAGAGCCCTGTACTGGAAAGTTACATACAAGGCTGCCTTAACCCACTGCAGGGCTTTGGGCAAAAGTAGCAGGTCCCTTTAACCCTTAGAGTGTCAGAGGGTTGTGCAATGCGTTCCAAAGCAATGTGTTGCATACCCCTCTGGCATTCGAAAGGCTAATCGTAGGGCCTTGATGCAAATGTTGTCATTGGAGTTTTTTAACCCCTTAAGGACTGGCGGTCATGGGACATTTCCGTCCCATAATGACCGCATAGGCGCACTTGGACGCGCCGGTACACGTGACCTGTCACATGTATCGGCGCGTCATTATGGGGCTTGAAAGAGATCGCTCCGATCTTGGAGCGGTCTATTTCAGGCCCTATTTTTACTTACAGCGCTCCCGGTAGAGCGCTGTAAGTAAAAAGTACGTGACGTACCATGACCGTCATCGGTCCTTGAGTAGTTCAAGGACCGTGACGGTCCTGGTACATCAAGGGTCCTTAAGGGGTTAAGTCAGATTTCTGTATTCAAATCCCCACGTTGCTAAAACAAAACCGGCAGCATTTCTACAGACCGCAAGTAAAAAAAACGTCCATAGGAATCAACTAAAAAGAAAGGGCAAGTGGTATTCAAATCCATGCGTTCAGTTTTACCGCCTGTATCGTAGAAACATTTCTGTCATTAATCCTGCGCCTCACAGTTGAGGAGTTTAAGCAGGGGAGGGCTGGCAACTTGTGGTCCAGGGGGCAAATACATTCAAGTGGCCCATTTCTATTATCGTTCCAGCCCACCCCCCCTTATTAATTTTAAAATTGGCTTTAATGTTGTAACGTAAGTTCAAGTGATACCACAGAGCTTGCAGTTGAACCGGGGCTACACTAGTGCGCCACTACAAAGCTTACAAATTAAGTAAAGCTTAACTAGTGATACTATAGAGCTTACAAGGGAAATGGTTTATGCTACTAGTTTAACTCCATTTGGATTGTACCTCCATTTCAAATCTAAGCTCTGTGGTATCACTAGTGTAGCTCCATTTACAGCAGCAATAAGGAGATTTAGTGAGGTGCAGTGGCCCACCAGCCCAGACATATCACCAGCCCAGGGGGCAATTGCCCCCCAGGCCTCCCCTGCGTTTAAGCCACAACAATGGTTTCAAAACCATTGCTGTTCCAACAAAAGCAGTGCAGAATACATTATAGAAATATGACATAGATTGCTACCCCTCTGCTACTCAAAGGGTTAATAGGCAAGGTATGCAGCTGTATGTGTGTACATCATGTAATTTAACTTTTTATTAAAAAAAAAAAAATAGTTCAGACCTCAAGGGGGAATCGGGACCCCTCCTGATACCCCCCTGGCATGAATCACCTATCCAGTAGGATAGAGGATCCATACGGGGACGACAATACCAGCGTTTGCAATAAAGGGCATATAACCTAAGTGTTAATATAGGTTATATGAGCTTTATTATTCATATACATGTATTTCAGACCTTGAGGGGAAATTAGGACCCCTCCTGATATCCCCCCAGCATGGATCACCTATCCAGTAGGATAGTAGATCCATGGGGCGACAAGGAAGGTGTTTTTGAATGACCGGGTGATTGATTAATTCATAAAGGCGCAGTGCTATGCTTCTCATGAATGAACCCGGTGACAGGGTTCATTACAAGCACTTCTTCTGGAGCTGGCTTATACAGTGGCTTCAGTAGATAGCAAAGGAAGGCAGCAAACACCTTCCTTGTCACCCCATGGATCACCTATCCTACTGGATAGGTGATCCATGATAGGGGGGATATCAGGAGAGGTCCTGATGCCCCCCTCGAGGTCTGAAATATATGTTTATCGGAGCTGACCACCAGATAGATCTCTTACCAGGCTGCTTACTGGATCAGATCTTCTAAAGGTCTGACAGGCAGCCTGATCAAAAGGTAACCTTGAATTTAAGGCAAGGTCATTTTTTAGGCTAAACTGCCTAAAAAGCTTTGCCTTTTATTTGGGCAGATACATTTTTTCCACCAAGTTTAATGTTAATGGGGGATTATTGGGAGGTGTACGTTTTCCTTTAAAGTCAAAGTGTGATTTGGTAACAAACAGGTAAATTTAAAAGAGCTTTCAAAACCACCTATATTTATACAAGGATGTATATCTTTATGTATGCGGTGCCACACAGTGTATGCAATACCTTATAATATAATTTATTACAATAAATACAACAAAAGGGGTTAATTAATTGTCAATTATAGAAACAATAAGAAGAGATCCCTGTCCCAAGGAGCGTATAGTCTAAACAGGTTTCCCATTTTTTATTTCAAACAATAGGTTTTGACATATTTAGCTTTATATATTAGCAAATTCAAAAGTACTAGCCAGCATGCCAGCCAGATTCCAACACCCCCAGTGTTCCCCATCCCAACTGTCACTTCCTGCCATCCAGTGCAAGCTCATTTGCATGAACTGACAAATGTCAATCCATATATCCATGTATCCAGTATACCTGTAAGTAGTAGATGGCTGTGCAATGCACTAAACACCAATCACATTCAAGTTTTAAGGGGAGGAAAAAGAAGATAGTGCTTTTGCAGATGGTCTCAGGGGCACTCCCTGTTCTACCTATTCCTAATCAGGTACCCACGACCCCTAATACATATACAGGTAGCTTGGGCATTAATATGTATAGACTGAAGGATAGAAGGGAGAGGAGCGATATGACTGAAACCTTCAAAAATATTCAGGAACGGAATACATTTCAGAAGAAACATATTTTTTCAGGGTAGTAGGAATGCTAGAACACAAGGACATGGCTTGAAATAGGAAGGTAAAAATATAAGAGGAAATGTAAGAATTAACAAATGTGGAAAAGGCTGATAGATAAATGAACCAGACTCCAAGCAGAAGTGGCTGGGGCTAAAACAGTAAATGGGTGTAAGAACACTTGGGACAGATAAATATGACTATTTCTAAAACTAAAATAAGTCTGAGCTAATTAGTAGGGATGGGAGAAAATTTTCGCCTCAAACTGAAATCAGCGAATAATGGCACTTAACGCTTGACGAAAAATTTCCAGCGAAAAGTGCAGTTTTTTCGCTTTTTTCTGCCTTTTCCGCCCATTGAAATCAATGGGAAGAAAAATATTTCTACACCACAACACGAACATTTTCTACAGCCATATAAAAGGGTGTCAGGCTTTCACAGCAGCCATTTTGTGTACAGCCATATAAAAGGGTGTCAGGCTCTCACAGCAGCCATTCTGTGTACAGACATATAAAAGGCTGTCAGACTCTCACAGCAGCCATTCTGTGTACAGACATATAAAAGGGTGTCAGACTCTCACAGCAGCCATTCTGTGTACAGACATATAAAAGGCTGTCAGACTCTCACAGCTGGCATTCTGTGTACAGACATATAAAAGGGTGTCAGGCTCTCACAGCAGCCATTCTGTGTTTGTGAGAGGAGGAAGCAGCATGTTTATAGCTAGAGGAGATAGGCAAATAAAGGGGAATTGAAGCATAGTTTAGGGAGTCATTTATGTAGGGCATTTGTTCTCTGTGTTAAGGGAGTCTGGGGGCACTCTAGGGGATAAGAAGGGAGGAAGGAGGTTGTCCCCCAAATACTCCAAAATTCCATGTAATTGACAGGCAAGACACAGGCAGCTAGGGACCTATTTGGTTGCTGATCTTGCTGTTGTTGTCCCTGTGCTGGGTGGGGAAGTCTGGGGAAAGACATTGTTGATTTTCTTTTTCAGTTATAATATTTTTGGACAGACTGTGATAAGACAACAGGTTGGACAACTTAAAAAATAAAATAAATAAAATAAAAAATAAATAAAAAAGAATAAAAAAAGAAATATCTTAGGTGACAGTGACAGACAGCTGACTGGGCTTAGTCAAGGCATCATACAGCTCCATCAGTTGTGTTGTGCACTGTACAGTGAAAAAACACAGTGTAGTTGTGTAAACGCACAAGGGGAAAGGGGAGGGGTGGAGCAGTGTAAGGACGTGAGAATAAAGTAGTAGTCTAAAAACCTACTGCAGCAATGGTTGTTGCAGCATGTACAATCAATGATGATGATCCCTTTACTCCAAGGGAGAATGCAGTTTGTCAAGGTCCCAGCAAAACTAGTTCCAGCACCACCAGTGCCAGTAGAAATATAGAACCATATACGAAGAACACTGAAGACAACAAGTCACATTCAAGTGTTGATGATGCTGGCAAAAAGCATAATTGAGGAAGGTGTAGCAGCTGAACCGCCTGCTGCATCAGACAGTGAGACACCAAAACACCTTTCCTCAAAAGTAGTAGTGAATTTTGTTATAGTAAAAATAAAAAGAAATTGTTTGAGACCTCCAAAAGCTTAGAGGAATATAAGGGTAGTAGTGGGCAAGAACTGTCAGGTGATGCTGATGCTGCTGAAGATGACCTAATGATGACTGATGATGATGCAGATCTAAAATATATCCCTCAAGCATCCTTCTCTTGTTCAGATACAGATGAAGCTGAGAGTGAGGATAATGACAGGGCTATAAGTTTAGCAGAAAGTCAAAGGCTGTATCTTCCGCCACTTTTAAGGAGCACTGTGCCTGTCTATAAACTGTTTGAGAAAGCCATTGGAAAGTCTGACCCTGGACAAGTACAGATGTCAAAAAGTACACAGACACCCTATCAGTCATCCTCAGCATCATTGCCTCTTCAAAGTCCAAGTCCCTCTCAGCCACACACACCTGTTTTGAGTACCCAGCAACACAGGTTGTGTTAGATATGACGAGTACCTCTGGTGCTGCTGCTATAAGTGCTGCACCTTTGATAACTAGTAGTAGTGGCAGTAGAATTGCATCCACATCCAGCTCCAGTAGTTGTAGTAGTAGCAGAAACCACACATGACAGACAAAGACAGGACAAATATATTAACAGCAGCACAGATGAGGAGGTGGAGGACGGATGTGAAGAAGGGTTGCCACCATCTACCCCACTTGGGACCACTGCTATGACCGATAAGTAATATGTGTCAATAATCTGAGAAGGAGGATAGAGTATGACAATGGTAAAAATACATACACAAATCACACCATGTCAGTCCCCCACCACCACCACTACAATACATACCTGCCACACTGTAGGTTGTACTTCATTTTTTTATTACTTGATATCATCCTGAATATGTGCCAGTGTCACTTAAGCAAGAAAGTGTTGTGGGCAAAGGACAAATGTACTCTGCATGCTAACACATTTTTCAAGCCATATTTTGCTGTAGGACTCACAACTTTGACTTTCAGCCACTTATTTCTAAACTTCAGCCCTCAGAAGAAGTAATGTTACAGTGGGAAATGTAGTACCTATAGGAAATATAGGCGAAAAATGTGTTAAAACAGGTGGAAAATGTGTTAACATAGGCGGAAAATTTGTTAAAATAGGCGAAAAGGAGGACATTTTTGCATAGGCGGAAGGGGGAAATTTTTCACGGGAAAAGTGAAAAATCAGCACGTTTTCGTGAAATTTTTTTGCGGGAAATTTTTCACACTTTTAGCCCACCCCTATTAATTAGATGGCAAACTGGGAAGGGTTTGTTGGTTCTTATCTGTTGTCTATGATTCTATGTTTATATTTCATTGGTGTGTGCACAGAGGTGAACAGAATCATGTTTTGCTGAACCTCATGTTGTCCAGCCACCAGCCATGTCCCACCAGCTTCCTGTGATGAACTCGACCAGAGGAATGCAGGAGAAGGGGCAATTCTATGATTCTATGCTTATGTTTCATTGGCGTTTGCACAAAGGTGAATAAAATCATGTTTTGCTGAAGCTTAGGTTGGCCCGGGCCACCAGCCATGTTCCACCGGCTTCCTGTGATGAACTTGACCAGAGGAATGCAGGAGAAGTGGAAATTCTATGATTCTATATTTATGTTTCATTGGTGTTTACTCAGAGGCGAATATAATCATGTTTTGCTGAAGTTCATGTTGGCCAGCCATCAGCCATGTCCCACCGGCTACCTGTGATTAACTTGACCAGAGGAACGCAGGAGAAGAGGAAATTCTGTGACTATGTTTCATTGGTGGGTGCACAGAAGTGCACATAATCATGGTTTTGCTGAAGCTCGTGTTGGCCTGTGTAACGGTTTTGTAAGACACTCAGACCAGTAGGTTAGAATAAAACACAGTTTTATTAAAAGACACGAAAGACTGCCTCCTACAGGCAATATAGTATGACAGGAAAATGACAATCATGTGCAGATGCCCTCTCAGGCCCAGTATACAGGGAAATTAATATATACTGTCACAGGACAGGCATAATCATATATTACAAGTACCATGGGTTAAAGTTCATGAAAAGCAATCAGTCTCTGTTGTGTTTGACAACGCCCATAAGATGGTAAAGGAGCGAGACTGTGGTGCAAGATGTAAGAGCACCAGTCAATAAGGCAGAACTGAGACTACTGCTTGTGCTGAGCAGGGAACGGAGGCCACAATACTCTGCAAGAGCTAGCACACGTTGAGCCGTGAGCACCCGACCGGTGCGGTAAACGGAGACAATGTACACTGCAAGAGCTGAGGTGTTTAGAGCCAGTAGCACCCAACAGGAGCTGCTGGAATCACCCAATAGCACCAGACGGTGCAGTAACGAGATCACTGCGAACAGCAAGGGTTAATGGAAACGCAGTGTTAACGGAAGGCTCCGTTTAACAGAGGCAACAGTGCTCTGCAAGAGTTAATGGGAAGGCCCAGTGAATCGGAGGCAACAACTCAGTCTGCCCTATAACAGCACAGCAGAAGTCAGAATGTCGCCCAAGCGACACAGGATCAGGATCACGGCTGGAACACAAGCAGGGTCGTCAGAATAGCCGGGTCAGGTCACGGAGCAGGAACGTCAGCCAGGCCGGGTCAAATCACGGAGCAGGAACGTCAGACTAGCCGGGTCAGATCACGGAGCAGGAACGTCAGCCAGGCCGGGTCGAATCACGGAGCAGGAACCAAAGAGAGTAGTCAGACGGGCCAAGTTGGTACACAGGAACGCAGGAATACAGCAACACAGTAACACTGGTACAGGAACACCACGAAAGGGCACCTGACAGGTGCCAGAGGCCCGGAATAAGAAGGCCACACTGGGCGGGCCAAACAAAGCTCAGCCAATGGGAGCGCACCACAACAAAGAGTGACAGAGTAGATCACAGGAACCATGATAGCCTGCCACCATCCATGTCCAACCGGCTTCCTGTAATGAAATCGAACAGAGGAAAGCAGGAGAAGGGGAGTTCAGATCACATGTGATGGCAATATGGAAGAAGGGGAGTCCAGAACAGAGGCGATGGCAGTGTAGCGGGGGTGGGGTGGGGCTTCTACACTTTTGTCATCCATCTGAAAGAGTTCTTACAGGAAGCTTTGTGTTCTCTTGTGTACGCTGAATCTATATACTATAAATGCGGTAGATATAACAATGATGCGTTTAACCCTTTGAGTGCCAGAGAGTTACACGTTGCGTACCCCTCTGGCACTGAAAACTTTAACCCCTTGAGGACTAGAGTGCTAGGCAATATAACTTAAAGGGTTAATAACATTTGTAATGACACTGGATCAGGGCAAAACATGATTACATAATAATAGTTCCTCTGCTTTTGTGGTGTGTGCTGCATTTTGGTTTATTCAGAAGGTTAAGTTTTGATTTTTATATTGATATTATAAAAATATTTATAATTACAAACATGAAAAAAAGAAATGTCATCCGTTTGCATGACACAGACAAGAGATTGGTTAGCAGGTTGGCTGACGAGATCACAGAAAAACATAAAAAAATCCTGTTTATAAATTGTAGACATCTGTCACGCAGCTCTGTAAGGCTTCTCTAAGCGCTGGATTTTATGGAGCGGTATCTGGTGAATAAAACTAAAGGGCAATAAAATTCTTTAAAAGTGAATCATGGAACAGAGGCTAAGGAATAATTAAAGTGCTGTAACGATGGGTAGGAATTAGTCATTGAGTTAGAAACTCTATATTAGCCAGGGTTCTGAAATGTTATCTAAATGCAGAACGCTGAATAACTTTTTGTTCAATTTCACATAGGCTGCAATGTGTGATATGGGAGCTCATCAGGAAACTATAATGTCTATTGTAATGGCTGATCAGAGTGCTGTAATGTCTAGTCTGGGTGCTGATCAAAGTGCTGTAATGTCTAGTCTGGGTGCTGATCAGAGTGCTATAATGTCTAGTCTGGGTGCTGATCAGAGTGCTATAATGTCTAGTCTGGGTGCTGATCAGAGTGCTATAATGTCTAGTCTGGGTGCTGATCAGAGTGCTGTAATGTGTAGTCTGGTATCTGATCAGAGTGCTATAATGTCTAGTCTGGTATCTGATCAGAGTGCTGTAATGTCTAGTCTGGTATCTGATCAGAGTGCTATAATGTCTCGTCTGGTATCTGATTAGAGAGCTGTAATATCTAGTGTAATGGCTGATCAGAGTGCTGTAATATCTAGTCTGGGTGCTGATCAGAGTGCTATAATATCTAATGTAATGGCTGATCAGAGTGCTGTAATGTCTAGTCTGGGTGCTGATCAGAGTGCTATAATATCTAATGTAATGGCTGATCAGAGTGCTGTAATATCTAGTCTGGTATCTGATCAGAGTGCTATAATGTCTAGTCTGGTATCTGATCAGAGTGCTATAATGTCTCGTCTGGTATCTGATTAGAGAGCTGTAATATCTAGTGTAATGGCTGATCAGAGTGCTGTAATATCTAGTCTGGGTGCTGATCAGAGTGCTATAATATCTAATGTAATGGCTGATCAGAGTGCTGTAATATCTAGTCTGGTATCTGATCAGAGTGCTATAATGTCTAATGTAATGGCTGATCAGAGTGCTATAATATCTAGTCTGGTATCTGATCAGAGTACTGTAATGTCTAGTCTGGGCGCTGACCCGAGTGCTGTAATGTCTAATGTAATGGCTGACCCGAGTGCTGTAATGTCTAGTGTAATGGCTGACCCGAGTGCTGTAATATCTAGTCTGGGTGCAATTCAAACAGCTGTAATGTTTAGTCTGGGTGCTGATACAAGTGCTGTAATGTCTAGTCTTGGTGCTGACCATAATGCTTTAAAGGGATAGTAACCTCGAAACAAAAGTACATGCAAATTTATAGGTACAATTAAAACATGAGAGATGTAATAAAATAACAGTCTCCGCTCCCTTCCACTTCTCATGCGTCCATTGTATAGCGGACGTCATGAGTTCCTGCTTTCGGGACCAGACAGCGCCTCTTCAGGAGAGCTGTCATCGAGATATATAACTATAATTATTTCATCGGTATGGTCTACAACGTGTGCCTGGCTTGCAAGCACACATTGTAGACAATACCGATGAAGTAATTATAGTTATATATCCCGATGTCGCACTCCTGAAGAGCCACCTACAGTCGGGCGACCGGATTCTGCCTCTGACAGCTTTACAGCTCGTCAGGCAGAAAGGGGAGGGAACGGAGACCTTTATTTTATTATATCTCTCAAACCATAATGGTTTGAGAGATGGGAATGAGGGCAGTAAGTATGTTTTAATTGTACCTATAAATTTGCATGTACTTTTGTTTTGAGGTTACTATCCCTTTAATATCAAGCTTGGAAACTGATCAGAGTGTTATGATGTCTAGTCTGGTATCTGATCAGAGTGCTGTAATATCTAGTCTTGTATCTGATCAGAGTGCTGTAATGTGTAGTCTGGTATCTGATCAGAGAACTGTAATGTCTAGTCTGGTATCTGATCAGAGTGCTGTAATGTGTAGTCTGGGTGCTGATCAGAGTGCTGTAATATCTAGTCTTGTATCTGATCAGAGTGCTGTAATGTCTAGTCTGGTATCTGATCAGAGTACTGTAATGTCTAGTCTGGTATCTGATCAGAGTGCTGTAATATCTAGTCTTGTATCTGATCAGAGTGCTATAATGTCTAGTCTGGGTGCTGATCAGAGTGCTGTAATATCTAGTCTTGTATCTGATCAGAGTGCTATAATGTCTAGTCTGGTATCTGATCAGAGTACTGTAATGTCTAGTCTGGTATCTGATCAGAGTGCTGTAATATCTAGTCTTGTATCTGATCAGAGTGCTATAATGTCTAGTCTGGGTGCTGATCAGAGTGCTGTAATATCTAGTCTGGTATCTGATCAGAGTGCTATAATGTCTAGTCTGGTATCTGATCAGAGTACTGTAATGTCTAGTCTGGTATCTGATCAGAGTGCTGTAATATCTAGTCTTGTATCTGATCAGAGTACTGTAATGTCTAGT
Organism: Rhinophrynus dorsalis; assembly: GCA_037306005.1. NCBI lineage: Eukaryota > Metazoa > Chordata > Amphibia > Anura > Rhinophrynidae > Rhinophrynus > Rhinophrynus dorsalis. The sequence goes on from CM074724.1 coordinate 26,959,836, forward strand.
CTTGGTGCTGATCAGAGTGCTGTAATGTCTAGTCTTGGTGCTGATCAGAGTACTGTAATGTGTAGTCTGAGAGCTGATCAAAGTGCTGTAATGTGTAGTCTGGTATCTGATCAGAGTACTGTAATATCTAGTCTTGTATCTGATCAGAGTACTGTAATGTCTAGTCTTGGTGCTGATCAGAGTGCTGTAATGTCTAGTCTTGGTGCTGATCAGAGTACTGTAATGTGTAGTCTGAGAGCTGATCAAAGTGCTGTAATGTCTAGTCTGGGTGCTGATCAGAGTACTGTAATGTGTAGTCTTGGTGCTGATCAGAGTACTGTAATGTCTAGTCTGGTATCTGATCAGAGTGCTGTAATGTGTAGTCTGGGTGCTGATCAGAGTGCTGTAATATCTAGTCTGGTATCTGATCAGAGTGCTTTAATGTCTAGTCTGAGTGCTGATCAGAGTGCTGTAATATCTAGTCTTGTATCTGATCAGAGTGCTGTAATATATATAGTCTGAGAGCTGATCAGAGTGCTGTAATGTGTAGTCTGGGTGCTGATCAGAGTGCTGTAATATCTAGTCTGGTATCTGATCAGAGTGCTATAATGTGTAGTCTGGGTGCTGATCAGAGTGCTGTAATGTCTAGTCTGGGAGCTGATCAGAGTGCTGTAATGTCTAGTCTGGGTGCTGATCAGAGTGCTGTAATGTCTAGTCTGGGTGCTGATCACAGTGCTGTAATGTCTAGTCTGAGAGCTGATCAGAGTGCTGTAATGTCTAGTCTGGGAGCTGATCAGAGTGCTGTAATGTCTACTCTGAGTGCTGATCAGAGTGCTTTAATGTCTAGTCTGAGTGCTGATCAGAGTGCTGTAATATCTAGTCTTGTATCTGATCAGAGTGCTATAATGTCTAGTCTGAGAGCTGATCAGAGTGCTGTAATGTCTAGTCTGGGAGCTGATCAGAGTGCTGTAATGTCTACTCTGAGTGCTGATCAGAGTGCTGTAATGTCTAGTCTGAGTGCTGACCAGAGTGCTGTAATGTCTGATCTAGGAACTGATCAGAGTATCAGATATGATAGAAACATTCAAATACATGAAGGGATTCAAGTGCAGGAGGGAAGTACATTTCAATGGAGTAAAAATGTTAGGACAAAAGGCCATAGTATAAAACTAAAGGGACACAGGTTTAGATGTAATGTAAGAAAGTTTTACTTCACTGAGAGGGTAGTAGATAAGTGGAATAGCCCACCAGTAGAAGTGGTAGACATTAATACAGTGATAGAATATAAACATACATGGGATAGGCATAAGGCTGTCCTTAACATAAGACAAAACCAAGGACCAAATAAGGTTTGAGGTTTTTACAGTAGGAAAATGGACGACTAGATGGGCCGAATGGTTCTTATCTACCGTTCCATTCTATGTTTCTATGTCTGTGTTGCTTGGTTTGTGATTGGTTTGCAAGCACATGTAGAAGACCGTTTCAGTGAAATAATTCTTTTTTTACTAACGCAATCTCGGCTCTGCTGCAGAGCTGCCTGATGCAAAGAAGGCCGGATATCCCTGCAGTCAGCTACAAAGCTTACTTCAGGGAAAGGGGAGGGAGGGGGAACCTTGCGTGCGGTTATCTCTCAGACCATAAAGGTTTGAGAGATGACACTGGGGACAATTAAATTATTTTAACATGGCTACAATATGGGAATTAGGATATTTAAGTATTACTATCCCTTTAATAATATGGCCCATGTAAGCCAAGGTCCACATCTGACCCCTCGCTACACCATTGGTCAGTTGACTACAAAGCCCTTTGTGTAGTGAAATAGTCACATTTTGTGCTAATGTATAAAATTTGCCATTCCTTTTTTTTTTTTATAAAATCGTAATAACTAGCAGGGTAAAAATACCATGTGTAAACCTTCTGAATGCCAGAGACGTATCAAAATCATTACAAAGGAATGCTTTGGATATTTCTCTGGCACTCAAAAGGTTAACCCTTTCAAAAATAGATCAATTCTGAGGCAAACCAACTGCACAATAAAGAGAAAACATAAACATATACCCAAGATTTGCTAGAAAGGTCTCCAACTGTTGTTCAAGGGGTTAAAGCATTTAAAGCAATGGCAAACAATATGTTTTGCTCTTCCCTACGGGGAAGTTGGTTCACCTCAAAATTGCTTCACTTTTGTATTTGTGTATATGACCCTTTAAAGGCATAGTAATGTTTCAGAATAAAAGCAGCTACAATTAATCTTCATAGTATTTGTCCATGGAGAGTGTTATTTCAGTTCTGTCAGAGGTGTAGTTCAAGAGTAATTGAATGATAAAGTATCCCCCTCCTGCCCTTTTACTGATATAACACTGCTCACCTCAGAGCAGCAAGACTGTCCGGATGGATTGCAGAGATGGACAAACTCCAGTGACCATAAGGAAAAACCTGAAAAACCTGTCAAGTGAGGCAGGGTTTTCCTATGCACACAGTAAGAAGATTGTCCCTTGTTGTGAGCTGTCCGGTCAAGAGACCAGATTCCACATCTGAGGTGAGCAGTGTTACATCAGTAAAAGGGACAGGAGGGGGATACTTTATCATTCAATTACTCTTGAACTACAACTCTGACAGTATTGAAATAACACTGTCCATGGCCCAAATACTATGATGATTAATTAGAGCTGCTTTTATTGTGAAACATTACTATCACTTTTAAGTGCCAGTAGATTGTTTGTTGCCCCCCCCAGCATTCAAAAAGTTTAAAGATAGAAGAGGTTTGCACATTTTCGATATATCCCCTAAATATTTTTCCTTTTCTGTTTGAAAGGATTATAATGATTTTCCTGCTGACTAAAACAAGCCACTCCCACTTCTGAGAGATGTTTTATTCAAAAGTTGTTGCAGCTCAATAACTTTTGAATAAAACTTTTGCATGCAATATCTCAGTGGTCAGGAGTTTTACTGTGGCGCTGTTACTACAGAATTCTATTATTATAGAATTACTAGTTGAACAGCCCGTTACACGGGCCACAGTGCCACTGCCAGCCGGTCGCGGGGCAGTCACGATCAGTAGAGACTGCCCGCGCCACGGCTGATACAGAGCTGGACGCTCCTTCGGAGCGCCCAGCTCTGTATCAGCCGTGGCGCGGGCAGTCTCTACTGCGCATGGACTGCAGCACGTGCAGCAGTGTCTACTGAGCGTGTTGCGGCGTTACACACGATTTAGCGAATTATTATATAGGATTATTATCATCAACTGACTCTAGCTGTCCGTTTAGAATAAAAACATCTTTCAGCATTTGGAATACAGTTGTTTTACCTTTTTCCAGGTTACGCAGTACTGCCCCTTTAAACTAATCAGATCCGTATCGATGTGCTGCTGTTGGACTGTGTGTATTTACAGAGCTGCCTTCATTTGGTCATGTATTTTCCATTTCTAAACATCTCTTCGTTCCTCTCTGAGGAACACTGCATACAGAGAAAACTTCTGAGCTAGAACGGTTCTGTGCCATTACTTACTACAATACACACAATCTGGCTGAGTTAACCTTCTGCAAAGAACAGTGAATTTCAGCTCCGGTACATCATTTAATGCTAGGAATTAAGTATACCCCGACTTCACCTCGCAAATAGCAAAACATCTGCTCTACATTGATAACTGTGTCTGTTCTTATTGCCACTGTCTGCTCACTGCAGTGAATGCCTTCATATAGTGGCAAAGAGGCTGATTTAAAGGAGAACTAACATCCCTAATGAACCCCCCCCCCCCAGACTGGAGGCAGAGACCTGCATAGCTCAATGGGATTGGTATTCAAAAAGTCATCATAATGAAACAATTGTCAAATTTTTGTTGATGGACAATAGATTGAGAAGTAAATCCGCCACATTTGGAAAATGTGCTGTAAAGGATTAAAACTTATGGTAAGAAGATATTGATGAATATATGTCTTTAATTTTGTCTTTGAAATGAAAATTTTCAATGAAACAAAGACATTTTTTGTCTTTAAAGAGATAGAAATACTTAAAATGTAAAAAAAAATATGTTGTAGGGTTTATCCCCCTGAGTAAAACAAGAGTACTCCCACTGCTGAAAGGTGTTTCATTCAAAAGTTATTAATTTTCAAAGTTTAATTTTTTAGGTGCAATATCACAGTGGCCTGAAATTGTACAGTGGCGCTGTTGCTACACCATCCTATGGAGATTTATGGTCCCGGGACCAGAGCTGTCCATAGGATCGTATAGCAACAGCGCCACTGTACAATTTCAGGCCACTGTGATACTGCATCTAAAAAATTCAACTTTGAAAATTAATAACTTTTGAATGAAACACCTTTCAGCAGTGGGAGTACTCTTGTTTTACTCAGGGGGATAAACCCTACAACATATTTTTTTACATTTTAAGTATTACTATCCCTTTAAAATGACAAGTTTTCAAAGACTTTTTTAAACCAATTAACTCCATACAACTACTTCTCAATCCTGCTAATAGTACTAGTAAGACCACTTTTAAAGGGATAGTAATACTTAAAATGTAAAAAAAAATATGTTGTAGGGTTTATCCCCCTGAGTAAAACAAGAGTACTCCCATTGCTGAAAGGTGTTTCATTCAAAAGTTATTAATTTTCAAAGTTGAATTTTTTAGGTGCAATATCACAGTGGCCTGAAATTGTAGAGTGGCGCTGTTGCTACACCATCCTATGGACAACTCTGGTCAGTTGACCATAAATCTCCATAGGATGGTGTAGCAATAGCGCCACTGTACAATTTCAGGCCACTGTGATATTGCACCTAAAAAATTCAACTTTGAAAATTAATAACTTTTGAATGAAAGACCTCTCAGCAGTGGGAGTACTCTTGTTTTACTCAGGGGGATAAACCCTACAACATATTTTTTTAAAAAATTTTAAGTATTACTATCCCTTTAACCCTTTGAGTGCCAGAGGGGTACGGAATGCATTGCAAAGCAATGCATTCCGTACCCCTCTGGCACTCAAAGGGTTCATTTGTTGTGTGTGTGTGGGGGGGGGGGGGGAGATTACATTAACCAGACTAAAAATTATGTCTAAAAGGTTTTTTTCTGACAATACTTTACAATATGACGGTAGATTAAACTGCTCCCACGCCACAGAAATGGTGGAATTGGATGCAAACAATGATGTTATTATGTCTGAAAATCGACGGACCATGGAGTAAAAATGTTTTATTCTGATTACAGACAATTTCAGTCAGCACAACTTTTTGAACATCTAATCGTAAATGTTTTTCACATATCCCAATGTTTAGGGCCCTGATCTATGGAGGCTTAGGGGGTTCATGGGTACATTAGTTGTACTTTAAAGGGATAGTAATACATCGTTTTAACTTTATTTTATTTTGTAGGCATTAAAAAAACATGAAGAATGATATGTCTTATGATCAAACCTTTATGGTTTAAGAGATATTCACAAGCAAAGTTTCCCCTCCCGCCCCTTTTACCTAGTGTAAGCCATCTCTTCTCAGATGTGGAATGCAGTCCATAGACCAGACAGATAACAGAAGAGGACAATCTTCTTACTATGAGAACAATGAAAGTCCAGCCACCCTTGACAAGTTTTTCAGGTTTTCCCCTTATCTTAATTGAAGATTGTCCCTCTCTGCAGTCTACCAGGGCACCTCCCTTCTGATCTGGCTGAACGGGGGGGGATACTTTGCTTGTGAATATCTCTTAAACCATAAATGTTTGAGAGATAAGACTTATATCGTTCTTCATGTTTTTTTAATGCCTACAAAATAAAATAACGATAAAACAAAGTATTACTATCCCTTTAAAGATAAACTCTAATTACCTGTGCATGATCTTGTGTACCATTTAACACAGCCTTAACCCCTTGGAAGCTAAAGGCATCTCCACTGCATTGCGAAACAAACTACAGCACAGAAATGTCTTTAGAATCCAAGGGAATAAAGGCGTGGCAAACCTTTGTTGTTAAAAACACACACATATATAAATATTATGTGGCTTTTCCTTGGTACTTTTGTGGAATAATTAACGCAAAAGTTGCCTGCTGCTGCTGTCCTGTCCACCTGGTATTCAGAAAGGCATTCTTTTGCATTCACCACAGTATGTGATAGCAACAGCTCTGTCACTTTGTGATAGTTTGGACAGTTATAATGTTGTAATAAAGCATCTCCTAGAACTGTGATTACCCTTGCTTTACTCACAGGGTATAATGTTTGTTTTTTTCTCCAAATAAAAACTTTATTGATTCTGCAAATATTGCAGAGTAGTGTTCTGATTGGTCCATTTGCATACAGTTCTGTAATTGTGTTAGTGCATTACTTGCTTTGCCCTTGTTTCTGATCTCATCATTATGTTTATACTAAATACATTTATCTCTAAAGGCTTTGGAGTTGATGAGGGAATCCTCCAGTGTATCTGTTATCCTACAGAGCCACTGGATGCATTTCGGGGCATGAACTATGATCACTGCAGTGCCTATGGCAGACACACTCCACTGTCATTAAGAGTTTAACCCTTAATGTCTGTGGTCTTGGGAAGTGGATTTCCTTTCAGGACCACCTTGCTCTCATTCAACGAATCAGCACACGTGATTGACATACCTGGGAGTTTTCAAAACGAGCTGACCCTGAGGCTGTGTAAAGATTAACCTTTAAATTTCCCATAATATAGATTATCCGCGATATATACCTGATCTCTGTAATCGAGAGTCACACTAATCAGCATTTAAGGAGCCATTAATACACAACAACTTACAGATATCACTGCATGATAGGCTGACAAGACCTCACCTTTAACCAGTAGGGTTGCCACCCAGCCGGTATTTTACCGGCAGGCCGGTAAAAAATTGGCTTCTGTCCAATGTTAAGTCTATGCAGGGAAAGCCATGGCCGGTATTTTTCTTAAGAAAAGGTGGCAACCTATTAACCAGAGATGCATAGGAGAAATGCATACTGCAGGACTGCAATGATTTCAGTGAAATACTGCAAAATGGCTATTTCCTATGTGTCCCCGGTTAAAGGTGAGATCTGATCAGACTACTGCATGACCACACACAAATTAAGCAGGACTTCTCCCTCTGGAGCAGAATATATAACCATACCTGGGAACTTCCAGTTGAGGGCTACCCGGAGGGGAGTCCTCTATTCAGCAGGGGGTGACAAAATTGACACTAATTGCATCAAAAAGGGGCGGAGCTTGACGCAAGTTGGGGGGGCAGGGCTTAAAGGTGTCACACACAAGGCTGGGGACGGAGGAACAGTGAAGAAAAAGCAGATGTGGTAGAGTTCAATAGAAACTCTCCACATCCGGAGGAATCAGCCTCTGCCCCGGAGACCCAGTAATGCTCTGCCAGAACTGGAGTCTCCGGGGCAAATCCGGAGAGTTCCCAGGTATGGTGATTGATCATGTGTGCAAGCTTACCAAATGGGAGTCTGATAGTGACCGCTCCGATCTAGGAGCGGTCAATTTCAGACCCCGGTAATGCTCACAGTGCTCCCACAGGAGCGCTGCAAGCAAAAAATATGTGATGTGCCAGGACCATTATTGGTCCTTTAGTGAAATTTATCTATGACGGTCCTACCTCTCTGGCGCTCATAGGGTTAATGCATGGTGTTATGCAGAAAGAAGAATTATGAAACTCCCCAAAATGTCCAGAAAATTCCCCACTGCCTCCGTCTGGCACAAGAAGGGTTAATCTGATGGTAACACTGAAAAACAAAAAATGGAAGGATTTATCCGACTGAGCAGAACATGGGTACCACCATAAGTCATAAGTTATTGTAGTTCAAAATTGCATTTTTTTTGGTGTAGTACATCTCCATGGCCTGCAGTTTTAAAGTGGTGCTGTTTCTACACCACCCTATGGAGATTTATGGTAAGTTAACCATGCTGTTCATACAATGCTATAGCAACAGCATCACATAATATTTCAGGCCATTGAAGTACTGCACCCAAAAAAGCTGCAAAAACATTTTTTAAAAACACTGGGCGCACCTTTTTTACTCAGCAGGATAACCTCTGAAATAAATATTTTTTTCAGTATTAAGCAATAATATTCCTTTAACCCCTTAATGAGACATGACATGCCAGGACCGTCACACTGGTTCCGGCTCTAAAGTGCCGGTGACGGTCCTGGCACGTCATGAATTCTGGCATGGCAGTCAGGCTGCATGCCGCTCTGCTATCCCAGAATTCACTGTGGTCCTTAATGGCCGTCCTTGTGCCAGATCAGGAGCTTATTAAGGGGAGAATTTTCAGAGTAAGTGTCTCAATAGAGTTTTGTCAGGCAGGAATAGGGCTAAAAAAAATAGATTTAGCACCTGTTTTTGGATTAGGGCTAAAAAAAAATAGTGCTTGTTTTTTAAACTGAATTGTTTTCGTACACTATCTTTTTTATCTTGCAACGATGTGCCCAATGGCTCAGTGAGTTGCAAAGCCCTCTGGCACTTACATAGTTAATGCATTAAGCATGTCATAGACTCTCTTTCTAAGAAAAACACCTTTAATAGCATTGCTTTTAGATAGTGCAATTAAAATGACTTTAAATAATGACAGCTGATCTAGTCTCCGGTAAGTTCATTGCTGTGATTGCGCTCTTAGCCATTAAGAAAAAAATCTAAATAATTATTTTTGCTGTGTTCTCTTTTTTTTCCCCAGATGGCTGTCATAATTAGTTTATTATTTCTGCAGATGCAACATGTAGCTTAGGACGTCAGCCAACTCAGAAAAGATAATGGACAGCGAACATGTCACAGTGTCTCTCCTGATAGGGATAGTAATGTTACAATAAAAGCAGCTCCAATTAATCTTTATACTATTTGGGCCATGGAAAGTGTTATTTCAATACTGTCAGAGTTGTAGTTCAAGAGTAATTGAATGATAAAGTATTCCCCTCCCTCCCCTTTTACTGATGTAACACTGCTAACATCAGAGCCGCAAGACTGTCTGGATGGATCGCAGAGAGGGACAATCTTCAGTGAACATAAGGAAAAACCTGAAAAACCTGTAAAGGGGGGCAGGGTTTTCCCTTATGATCACAGTAAGAAGATTGTCCCTTCCTGCAACCTGTCCAGTCAAGAGACCAGATTCCACATCTGAGGGAGGCGGCTTACACTAGGTAAAAGGGGCGGGAGGGGATACTTTATCATTCAATTACTCTTGTACTACAACTCGGTCAGTATTGAAATAACACTCTCCATGGCCCAAATACTATGAAAATTAATTGGAGCTTCTGTTTTGTGAAACATTACTATCCCTTTAAGGACTGATGTCCCCTGCCTGTGACATTAACAGAGCGCATGATGTAAAATCGGAACGTAGTCCGTACCATCCTGCAGGTGGTGTTATTAGTCAGCCAGTAGCCCAAGGCTGCAGGTCATCATTTCCAAATTCAGAGCAAAAGAAATATGCAGTTAGTCACAAAAGGGAAACTTTGTTGTAGGAGTAAGTGGTTCTTAGAGGGACTAACGCACCCTTAGATAATCCTGCCTAGTATGAAAGCACACATTGAGCTGACGTACTAAGATGAAGTAGAGTAAGTCCACCATAGACGACAAATTAAAATTCCCATTGATTTAAACGGGCCTTTAACTCCTTGAATGCTAGAAAGGTCTCCAATGCAATGTATTGGAGACCTTTCTAGTATTCAGTGGGTTACAATCCCTGTTTATCCTTTCAGTGCCAGAGGGGTACGCAAGACATTGCTTTGCAATGCGCCATCTGGCTGAAAAAAAAAAACTTGAATCTAAACTGTAAAAATGATAAATGCTAGTTTGCTTTGTAATGACTTTTGACTGAAGCATCTCACAGCAATAGATATACCTTAAAATCTCAGGTATAATACGCACCTGTGTATAATATACAGGTGTACATTATACCCAAGATTTTAGGGGAAAACAGAGTGCCTGTGTATAATACACACCCTTATTTTCCCCTGTCACACACAAACATTTCCACTGAGCACTGCTTCCCTCCCTCCCCGCGTACCTATATCTTCCCATGCCCCTCTGTAGTGCAATTTCTGCAGGGTCCCAGTGGGCAGTATGCTTGCATCTGTCTCCTGCTTCCAGCATTGCCCTGTCAGGACCTCTGCTGCCTCTCCAATGATATTGTCTTGCGAGGACCTTGCGGTCCTCGCTGGGCAATCCCATAGATCTAGTGCGGTCCTTGCAAGACATTACCATTGGTGAGGCAGAGGAGGTCCTGACAGGGCAATGCTGAAGCGGGCAGCAGATGCAAGCATGGGACCCTGCTGAAATTGCACTACAGAGGGGCATGGGAAGATATGGGTAAGGGGGGAGGGAGAGAAGCAGTGCTCAATGGAATTTTTTTTTTTATATATATATATATTTTATTTTCTCTCATGTATAATACTCACTCCCAAATCACATAAGTTCAAGAGGGGCAAAAATTGGCGCATTATACACGGGATTTTACAGTATACATGTTTTACTCAGTAGATAAACCATATAATATGAATATTTTCAGTAAAATTAAATGGTTTACCTCTCGTTTAAAAATGAACTATGTCTACAATAGCGTTTGCTTGGATGCAGATATGTCAAGGAAGACAGATGTGCATTGTGTGTCCCGACGGACCAGGCAGACAGACAGACCATCATTGGTCAGAAAAGTCAGTCTTGCAGATTTCTGCCTGATCCCACAATCACACTGAACTGCAAGCTTTGGAAGTCCCACAGTTCCCATAGACTTTAACCCATTAAATGCCATATACGTATCTAAAGCATAGCTACCCAATAAATTGGATTCCTCTCTGACACTCAAAGGGTTAAGGGTAGTGATGAGCGAGCACCCCAATGCTCGGGTGTTCGGGTGCTCTGACCGAGCACCCCCTGAGGCTCGAGTGCTCGGCCGAGCACCCGAGCCCCATTGAAGTCAATGGGAGGACTCGAGCATTACACCAGGCACCCCCTGCTCTGATGAGGGGAGGGTGCCTGGTCCATAGGAAAATGGCAGAAAAGGATGGAAACACCACAGAAATGGTTCAGGGACAGCATAGGGAGGATGTCTGGATGCATCTTGGACTCCAACATCGCTGCTGGGAACGATCTTTCGCCCGTAGTACGCCATTTTTACAGACTGACCGTAAAACACACAAAAAGGAAAATAAAAACGACTTTAGGCGAAAAATTGTTACCAACAATATTTGCTGTATATTTACTTGTATATCATCTGCAAATTATCCCAAAAATTTCCTTGGTTTTCGGAAGTGAGGCCATGATTAAGAGGGAAACGTGCGCAGAGGCAAATTCTCCCAAAAATTTCCTTGATTTTCAGAACTGAGGCCATGATTAAGAGGGAAACGTGCGCAGAGGCAAATTCTCCCAAAAATTTCCTTGATTTTCAGAACTGAGGCCATGATTAAGAGGGAAACGTGCGCAGAGGCAAATTCTCCCAAAAATTTCCTTGATTTTCAGAACTGAGGCCATGATTAAGAGGGAAACGTGCGCAGAGGCAAATTCTCCCAAAAATTTCCTTGATTTTCAGAACTGAGGCCATGATTAAGAGGGAAACGTGCGCAGAGGCAAATTCTCCCAAAAATTTCCTTGATTTTCAGAACTGAGGCCATGATTAAGAGGGAAACGTGCGCAGAGGCAAATTCTCCCAAAAATTTCCTTGATTTTATTGAACTGAGGCCATGATTAAGAGGGAAACGTGCGCTGAGCTGACCATCTAAAACATTATGGGTGAGGGTCTGCTGCAGAGCTGACCATCCTAAACATTATATGCGAAGGCCCACTAGTGAGCTGACGCTATAAAACATTATATGAGAGGGCCCGCTAGAGAGCTGACCCAATAAAACATTATATGAGAAGGCCCGCTGGTGAGCTGACCTATATAAAAATTGTCAAACAGGGCCCGCTGGTGAGCTGGCCCTATATAAAAATTATATCACAGGGCATATGGAAGAGGAGGAGGAGGATGAGAAGATTAAGAGTCAACCATATACCCGTTTTTTGGGTGGAAGGGGTGAATGGGAATACAGAGTATTCCCATCATTGTAAATAACATATATAAAGTGAGTTTATGTTCCCCCGGGGCTTTCCTCCAGTGGAGTGGAGAAGTCAGGGGAAATCCAGGCCTTGTTCATTTTTATAAGTGTCAACCTATCAGCATTGTCGGTGGAAAGGCGGATACGCTTATCTGTTATGATGCCACCAGCAGCACTAAATACCCGCTCAGACAGAACGCTGGCGGCAGGGCAGGCCAGCACCTCCAAGGCGTAGAGTGCCAGTTCATACCACGTGTCCAGCTTGGACACCCAGTAGTTGTAAGGCACAGAGGGATCATTGAGGACGCTGACACGGTCTGCTACGTACTCCTTCACCATCTTCCAAAACTTTTCCCTCCTTGTGACACTAGGCTGCGCATCAGGGTGAGGGTGCTGGCGGGGTGTCATGAAGGTGTCCCACGCCTTGGAGAGTGTTGCCCTGCCTTTGTCGGAACTGCTGTGTGCTCCCCTTTTCTCCCCTTCTCGGTTGGCCAAGGTAGCACGTACTCTGCCGCCAGCGTTGTCAGATGGAAAATTTTGGAGCAATTTTTCAACAAGAACCTTCTGGTATTGCACCATTTTGCTTGTCCTCTCCACCGGAGGAATGAGAGATGAGAAATTCTCTTTGTAGCGGGGGTCCAGAAGGGTGAACACCCAGTAATCCGTGTTGTTTAAAATGCGTATAACGCGTGGGTCACGGGAAAGGCAGCCTAACATAAAGTCAGCCATGTGTGCCAGAGTACCAACAGTCAAGATTTCGCTGTCCTCACCAGGAGGATGACTCTCAATATCCTCATCCTCTTCCTCCTCTTCTGCCCACCCACGCTGAAGAGATGGAACTAAAGTTCCATGGCTACCCTCTGTAGCGGAGGCAACCGTGTCTTCCTCCTCCTCCTCCTCCTCCGCCTCCTCCAATTGTCGCTGAGAAGACGAAGTGAGGGTGCTCTGGCTATCACCTTGTGTAAGCTCTTCCTCCCCCATTTCCACCTCTTCCACATGCAAAGCGTCGGTTTTAATTGTGAGCAGCGAGCGTTTCAGTAGACACAGAAGTGGGATGGTTACACTGATAATAGCGTTATCGCCGCTCACCATCTGTGTCGATTCCTCAAAATTGCGTAAAACCTCGCAGAGGTCTGACATCCATTCCACTCCTCACTTCTGATTACAGGAAGTTGAACGGAGAGGCGACGACCGTGTAACAGCTGGTACTCCACTACTGCCCTCTGCTGCTCACAAAGCCGGGCCAACATGTGGAAGGTGGAGTTCCAGCGCGTGCTCACGTCACACAGCAGCCGGTGAGCTGGCAATTGTAAGCGCTGCTGCAGCTTCAACAGGCCGGCCGAAGCTGTAGATGACTTACGGAAATGTGCACACACGCGGCGCACCTTGGTCAAGAGATCATGCACATTGGGGTAGGTTTTTAGAAATCGCTGCACCACTAAATTAAATACATGCGCTAGGCATGGTACGTGTGTGAGCTTGCCGAGCTCCAAAGCCGCCACCAAGTTACGCCCATTATCACACACAACCATGCCTGGTTGCAGGTTGAGTGGCGAGAGCCACTGCTCGGTCTGGTGACTAATCCCCTGCAACAGCTCTGAGGCCGTGTGCTGTTTGTCCCCAAGGCAGATCAGCTTCAGCACGGCCTGTTGACGCTTCCCCACTGCAGTGCTACACTGCTTCCAGCTACTGGCTGATGGGGGAGTGGCGCTGCGTGTAGAGAATTCGGAGGTGGAAACGGAGGAGGAGGAGCCAATAACGTAGGTGCTGGCGGAAACCCTGATGGAGGTAGGGCCCGCAATCCTCGGCGTGGGTAGCACCCGTGCCATCCCAGGGTCCGAGTCGCTCCCAGCCTCCACGACATTCACCCAGTGTGCCGTCAGGGAAATGTAGCGTCCCTGGCCACAAGCACTTGTCCATGTGTCAGTCGTTAAGTGGACCTTCCCAGTAACTGCGTTGGTCAGGGCACGGGTGATGTTACGGGACACATGGTGGTGTAATGCGGGGATGGCACACCGGGAAAAGTAGTGGCGGCTGGGGACCGCGTACCGAGGGACAGCTGCTGCCATCAGGCTGCGGAAGGACTCAGTGTCCACAAGCCTAAATGGCAGCATTTCGATGGCCAGTAATTTGGAAAGGTGTGAGGTTAGTGCTATGGCCTGTGGGTGGGTGGCTGGGTACTTTCTCTTGCGCTCAAATGCCTGGGGTAACGACATTTGGACGCTGCGCTGGGACAGGGAAGTGGATGTGGTCGCTGATGGTGCTTCAGATGCTACAGGTGCAGGGCGGGAGGTATGCGGGCCTGCGCCTTCGACAGGCGATTGGCCGGCACCGAAAACAGGGGAAGAGGAGGCAGTGGTGTGGCCTGCAGACACAGATGGGCGATCCAGGCGTTCCTCCACTTACTACGGTGCTTGGATGCCATGTGTCGGATCATGCTGGTGGTGGTGAGGTTTCTAGTGTTCATGCCTCGGCTCATTCTGGTGTGGCACAGGTTGCAAACTACAATTCTTTTGTCGTCCGCACTTTCCTTAAAAAAACGCCATACCGCGGAACACCTACCCTTTGGCAAGGTAGATTTACGCAAGGGGGTGCTCCGTGGAACATTTGCGGACCGGTTTGGTGCGGTCCACCTTCTTTCTGTAGCCACACCACTGCCTCTTCCAGCCTGTTGCGGTGCTGCAGATGGCTCACCCTCAGGACTGCTGTCATCGCTCGGCTCTACACCTTCCCAGGTGGGGTCAGTCACCTCATCGTCCACCAAGTCCTCCTCCACTTCCTCACTCTGATCATCCTCCTCAAGTCTTGATCCCACCACATACTCAGTCATTGACAACTGTATAACATTCTCCTCAACAAGGTCTTGAGACGGAAATAGTGGTTGATTTAATGGGAACTGTGTCTCATCATCATCATCATCATCATCATCCACTACTTCCTTTGACCTTAAATGCCGTTCACATCTGTCATCTTCTTGTGATTGGGTAGCCTCTAGAGGTTGTGAATCAGGGCACAAGATGTCATGTTCCTCTGCAAGCGTGCTTGGAGAGAGGGTCAAATGAAGGATTGGTGATGAGACGAGCTCCTCACTATATCCCAGTGTGGGATCACTTCTTTGACCAGACCGTGTATGGTGGGAGGAAGGATGATCAGAGTGAGGATTATGTTGACCAGACTCTTGGCTACTGAGAGTGGACTTGGTGGAAGACAGGGTGGTGCTTAACCGACTGGAAGCAGTATCAGCTGTCATCCAACCGACCACCTGTTCGCAGTGGTCGGACCTCGAGAGTGATGTCCTGCGACGCCCTGTAAAATTAGACATGAAGCTAGGTATGGTGGATGTCTTTCTTTCTTGTGCTCTGGCACCAGGCACAGTTTCTCCGCGTCCTGACCCGCGCCCTGAACTATCAGGATCACGTCCACTTCCCCGTCCCTTTTTACCCGCCTTCTTCATCTTACACGGAATATGTGACTTTAATATTTGAGTTTGAAAACTTAACAGTATTTCTTCCTATTCTGCAACTGTGCAGAGTACACAGAATAGGCTGCTAAACTGCGGTGACACACACTGAATGGAATATGTGACTTTAATATTTTAGTTTGAAAACTTAACAGTATTTCTTCCTAGTCTGCAACTGTGCAGAGTACACAGAATAGGCTGCTAAACGGCGGTGACACACACTGAATGGAATATGTGACTTTAATATTTGAGTTTGAAAACTTAACAGTATTTCTTCCTAGTCTGCAACTGTGCAGAGTACACAGAATAGGCTGCTAAACGGCGGTGACACACACTGAATGGAATATGTGACTTTAATATTTTAGTTTGAAAACTTAACAGTATTTCTTCCTAGTCTGCAACTGTGCAGAGTACACAGAATAGGCTGCTAAACGGCGGTGACACACACTGAATGGAATATGTGACTTTAATATTTTAGTTTGAAAACTTAACAGTATTTCTTCCTAGTCTGCAACTGTGCAGAGTACACAGAATAGGCTGCTAAACGGCGGTGACACACACTGAATGGAATATGTGACTTTAATATTTGAGTTTGAAAACTTAACAGTATTTCTTCCTATTCTGCAACTGTGCAGAGTACACAGAATAGGCTGCTAAACTGCGGTGACGAACACAGAATGGAATATGTGACTTTAATATTTGAGTTTGAAAACTTAACAGTATTTCTTCCTATTCTGCAACTGTGCAGAGTACACAGAATAGGCTGCTAAACTGCGGTGACACACACTGAATGGAATATGTGACTTTAATATTTTAGTTTGAAAACTTAACAGTATTTCTTCCTAGTCTGCAACTGTGCAGAGTACACAGAATAGGCTGCTAAACGGCGGTGACACACACTGAATGGAATATGTGACTTTAATATTTGAGTTTGAAACTTAACAGTATTTCTTCCTAGTCTGCAACTGTGCAGAGTACACAGAATAGGCTGCTAAACGGCGGTGACACACACTGAATGGAATATGTGACTTTAATATTTTAGTTTGAAAACTTAACAGTATTTCTTCCTAGTCTGCAACTGTGCAGAGTACACAGAATAGGCTGCTAAACGGCGGTGACACACACTGAATGGAATATGTGACTTTAATATTTGAGTTTGAAAACTTAACAGTATTTCTTCCTATTCTGCAACTGTGCAGAGTACACAGAATAGGCTGCTAAACTGCAGTGACGAACACAGAATGGAATATGTGACTTTAATATTTGAGTTTGAAAACTTAACAGTATTTCTTCCTATTCTGCAACTGTGCAGAGTACACACAATAGGCTGCTAAACGGCGGTGACACACACTGAATGGAATATGTGACTTTAATATTTTAGTTTGAAAACTTAACAGTATTTCTTCCTAGTCTGCAACTGTGCAGAGTACACAGAATAGGCTGCTAAACGGCGGTGACACACACTGAATGGAATATGTGACTTTAATATTTGAGTTTGAAAACTTAACAGTATTTCTTCCTAGTCTGCAACTGTGCAGAGTACACAGAATAGGCTGCTAAACTGCGGTGACACACACTGAATGGAATATGTGACTTTAATATTTTAGTTTGAAGACTTAACAGTATTTCTTCCTATTCTGCAACTCTGCACAGTACACAGAATGTGCTGCTACACTGCGGCGAAGCACACTGAATGGAATATGTGACTTTGATATTTTAGTTTGAAGACTTAACAGTATTTCTTCCTATTCTGCAACTCTGCACAGTACACAGAATGTGCTGCTAAACTGCGGCGAAGCACACTGAATGGAATATGTGACTTTGATATTTTAGTTTGAAGACTTAACAGTATTTCTTCCTATTCTGCAACTCTGCACAGTACACAGAATGTGCTGCTAAACTGCGGCGAAGCACACTGAATGGAATATGTGACTTTGATATTTTAGTTTGAAGACTTAACAGTATTTCTTCCTATTCTGCAACTCTGCACAGTACACAGAATGTGCTGCTAAACTGCGGCGACGCACACTGAATGGAATATGTGACTTTGATATTTTAGTTTGACAGGGGAGGACTGGCAACTTGTGGCCCAGGGGGCAAATACAATCAAGCGGCCCATTTCTACTATCGTTTGAGCCCACTCTCAAAGCCCACCTCCTTTTGTTAATTTTAAACGTGGCATTAATATAGTAAAGTAAAGCGATACCACATACCTCGCATTAAAGTGGGCTAAACTACTGATCTTACAGAGCTTACAATATAAGGAAAGCTACACTAGTGATACTATAGAGCTTACAGTGGAAATGGGTTATGTAACTAGTGTAGCCTCATTTGGATTGTAGCTTTGTGGTATCATTTGTACAGCAACATTTCAATTGTAAGCTCTGTGGTATCACTAGTGTTGCTCCATTTATAGCAACAAGATGGAGATTAAATGAGACAGTGGCCCACTGGCCCAGATATATGACCGGCCCAGGGGGCAATTGCCCCCCTGCCCCCCAGGCCAGCCCTCCCCTGTAGTTTGAAGACTTAACAGAATGTGCTCTAATCTGCAACTTTGCACACTAAACAGAATGTGCTCTAATCTGCAACTTTGCACACTAAACAGAATGTGCTCTAATCTGCAACTTTGCACACTAAACAGAATGTGCTCTAATCTGCAACTGTGCACACTAAACAGAATGTGCTCTAATCTGCAACTTTGCACACTAAACAGAATATATATTTTTTTTTTTTCCCCCCACACAAAATAACCTGCTGCCCCCACACACAGTAGTCCTAAAAAGGACTTTTGGTTCTTTTTTTTCACAATTTTGCTTGTTTTCCTCCCTACACTGCCTTTCCCTTCCTATCCTCAGCTCTCCCTGGCTAAGACTGAGCCGAACTCGATGGTCAGGTGCTATACAGCACCCGACCACGGGTTCTGGCCAGCCAATCAGTGTAATGCCAGCAGCCAACATGGCTGCTGGCATTACACCGATGTCAGAGCCTCCCTGCACGTTTATTGGCTGCGCAGCAGCCGCAAAACGTGCGGGGAGGAGACCCGAACATGGCGGGCGAGCACATGCGGTACTCGTACGAGTACCGCCATGTGCCGAGCAGAGCGATGCTCGAGCCGATCCGAGCATCGGCCGAGCATGCTCGCTCAACACTAGTTAAGGGCCATACACACAAAAGAAATGGGGAACAATTCTTGGAAGAATTAAATGCACCATTGGGACAAATACAAATTCCCTTTGATATAAATACGGCTTTTAACTCTTTGAATGCTACAAATGTCTCCAACCCATTGTTAAGCAATGCACTGTGGACCTGTCTAGTATTTAAGGAGTAAAATGACCCATTTAACTCAATGGAAATTTGATGACTTTTTTTACTTTGTGAAATGAGAAAACTGACACTCTCCGCTGGCAGGGAGCCTGGGCGGCATGAGAAAATCTGGGGCTCAGAGCCTAAGGCAGTGCTTTCCAAACTGTGTGTTGTGACATGTGTGTCGGCTGCAGTGTGTAGGTGTGTCACAGGCAAAGGTGCCATTTACACAGCACTAGATTGTCACTCAACCCAAGCACGAGCTACACTGGGAGCTGAGATAAAACACTACTACTTAATGGTCGCATTTACACAGAGGGAGATTGCCTCTGTGTGCTGCATACAGCTGGAGTGCCACAAAAGATCTGTAACAGCTGGAGTGCCTCTGTGTGCTGCATACATAATATGTATGCAGCACACTGAGGCACTCCAGCTGTTGCAAATCTTTTTGTGCTTCAGCTGTTAAAATCTTTTGAGATGCCGCCTCCTCTATACCTCTGCCCTCTCTTTGGGCTGCCAGGCTGGAGTGTCCCTTTGTGCCGAGGCTGCCTGTCACATGGCTGTTGCTTCTGCTTGTGGCGCTGATGAGACAGGAAAGACGGACAGTACTTCTAATATCAGTTATGCGCTATTTACTAATGCGACATGAGAATTTTAAAAACCACACGACATGCTAAATGCCTTCCGCAATATGAATGAAAGGTTTTCATAAGATATGTTGTGTCCCTATACATCTTATTATTACAATTTATGTATGTGTCTGTATCTCTTATAAGGGGTTATTAGCTTAACCTCCGGTTTGCTAGCAAAACTGAATTACTGTGTCACGAAATGATGCGTGTCTAAAAAGTGTGTCACCAACATGAAAAGTTTGGAAAGCTCTGGCCTAAGGCGTCATGGTTGTACCAGCAGTCACCACGGAATGCTAGGGTCAGATTAGAACAGTCCTAGCAAGTTATGGAGACTGTAGACTGCTTCTCACATGACTTGGAACTACGAGATATCAAGTCTACTGTGCTTATTACAGGATCAGCAGGATCAGCAGAAAAGCACAGTCGCTACTCTTCAGACCTTTATCCAGCTGCCTGGCCTGGCTCATAATGCAGCCTCGGGTTCTTTAGCATGTCTGCTCCTACAGAACAATAGGGCACATTCTTTATGTATGGATCTGTCACCCAAAGATAGGTTTAGTTTAGTTTACAGAGAAAAAAGAACTTCCTATACGTTGCACTAGCCATTTGCCTGTTATCTGAATAGTTCTTGAGAAATTAACCTTTATTTGTGAGTGACACAGCGTGGCACATTATGCTAATTCAATCTGTGCCGGCCCAACGTCACCACACACTGTGCTATGAATGAATCCATGGTCCCCTAGATGCTAGAGCTGCCTCCAATAAATTTAGGAGCAATGTGTTCAAGGTACCACTGGCATCGAAGTGGAAAGTACATAGACCTTTATTCATTCTAACAACCTAAACTTGGCTTTTAAAAAGTTATATTTCACAAACATATTGTCACATTAAATAAAATGTCATCCAGCCTGCACCACACCTGGTAAAATCCATTTCCACGTTCCTGAGACCATTCAATGTAAATAACTTATATTATGTAGACCAATCTGCCTTCAAGGAGCAGTAAACTTTTTTTTTATGAAAACACATATTTTATAGAGCATTTCCTACTGAATAAAACAAGGTCACTCCCATTGCTGTCAGATGTTTTATTCAAAATGTATAGCAGTTTAAGTAATCAGGAAGTGAATTTACTGTGTTTACTTTCTGATAGTTCTAACTGACAGGAAGTGAATTTACTGTGTTTACTTCCTGATAGTCCTAACTGACAGGAAGTGACAGGCAGTTTCTATCACATTCTATGGTGAACTGTATGTCTCTGATAGTGTTGAGCGAGCACCCCGATGCTCGGGTGCTCGGGTGCTCTGACCGAGCACCCCCTGAGGCTCGAGTGCTCGGCCGAGCACCCGAGCCCCATTGAAATGAATGGGGCGACACCAGGCACCCCCTGCTCTGATGAGGGGAGGGTGCCTGGTCAATGCCCCCTTCATCTCCGCTATGCCCCCTTCATCTCCGAATGCCCCCTTCAGCTCCGCAATGTCCCCCTTCAGCTCCGCTATGCCCCTCTTCCACAATGTGCCCCTTCATCTCCGCTATGCCCCTCTTCCACAATGTGCCCCTTCATCTCCGCTATGCCCCTCTTCCACAATGTCCCCCTTCATCTCCTCTATGCCATAGAGGAGATGAAGGGGGACATTGTGGAAGAGGGGCATAGCGGAGATGAAGGGGCACATTGTGGAAGAGGGGCATAGCGGAGATGAAGGGGCACATTGTGGAAGACGGGCATAGCGGAGATGAAGGGGGACATTGTGGAAGAGGGGCATAGAGTCTATGCCCCTCTTCCACAATGTCCCCCTTCATCTCCGCAATGCCCCCTTCATCTCCGAATGCCCCCTTCAGCTCCGCAATGTCCCCCTTCAGCTCCGCTATGCCCCTCTTCCACAATGTGCCCCTTCATCTCCGCTATGCCCCTCTTCCACAATGTGCCCCTTCATCTCCGCTATGCCCCTCTTCCACAATGTCCCCCTTCATCTCCTCTATGCCATAGAGGAGATGAAGGGGGACATTGTGGAAGAGGGGCATAGCGGAGATGAAGGGGCACATTGTGGAAGAGGGGCATAGCGGAGATGAAGGGGCACATTGTGGAAGACGGGCATAGCGGAGATGAAGGGGGACATTGTGGAAGAGGGGCATAGAGTCTATGCCCCTCTTCCACAATGTCCCCCTTCATCTCCGCAATGCCCCCTTCATCTCCGCAATGCCCCCGTACCTCCAGTCCCTGGTGGTCCAGCGGAGCGTCTTCGGATCTGTGCCTCTTCCGGCACAGATCCCCGCCACCCGAACATGGCGGGAGAGCACATGGCGGTACTCGACGAGTACCGCCATGTGCCGAGCAGAGCGATGCTCGAGCCGATCCGAGCATCGGCCGAGCACGCTCGCTCATCACTAGTCTCTGACTTTCCTCTCCATTAGAATCTAACAGGAAATCTAATTAGAATTTGACCACTAGAGGGCACTGCTAATGTAAAAAACATGGGTTTAAACTGTAATAACTCTGGAAATATATATCTCTTGGCAGTGGGAGTACCCTTATTTTACTCAATAGAAAATCCCAACAATATATATTTTTTCAAAAAAAAAAGTTTACTGCTCCTTTAAGGTAATCCATGTACTTGGCATTTGCCAGACCTTTCAACTTTAGAAAATAAATCAGACTAACACAGGGGGTATAAGAACAGCTGAGCACCAACCAGGCCAAGAACCAATTAAGAGAAGATATAGAAGGTCACCACGGTTTGACTTCTAGAAGAAAAAATGTACAAGGTCCAGAGCTTCTCTTTATCCATCCCTGACTTAATTTCCTCACATCAGTAGGTGCAGCAGAGAAAACGTATCACACTTTAGCATCCCAGATTGAAAACAAAAGATCTGTTTTACCATTCTGATTATTAACAAAATGTTTTCTTCATCCTAAAACATACGTGACAATCACCCTCAGGTGACCTGCGTAATAACCACTTTAAAATTGTTCTATTCGTTAATATAAAAAGGAAGATGTAAAGAAGAATCAGTCTGGGTCCATTTCATGGACATGAAGACAGCTGGTAAAAATGGACAGTGTTATGATTTATTGAATCTTTCAGCTTTTTTGTCCTAAAGAAACTACAGTTTTAATGTATGTTCATTACATATAATAAAAATGATAGATACATCTATTCCAAGGACATAGCCATGGTTTGCCCAGTGTACACACAGAATGGTCCATAAATTTTGACTGGCTGACAGCCAGAATTCAGAGAGTCCATATGATGCATGGTGCAATGTTCTACTGTTGTACATGTAATAATGCAATTTTTGCTGGTTTGTAGTATATAAATGGAAAGTGGCAGTTAGCTTGTGTCCCAAGGTGCAGAACCTATCCGTCTCCTGCAGACACTTCAATAAACACATAGAGAAATGACAAAACTATATTGTCAGCCATACCTCGACCAGGTGTCAACATAAATAGAGCAACACACTGATGTTCTCAAGAAAAATGTTGATTTAATATAGCAGACTACCTGGGAACTTTGTGTCCTGGAATCCCCAGTGGGGACTCCTGTGGTGCTGCTGTGGGTTAAAAAATTACATGATTCATGTCAAAGTGGGCAGAGCTTACTCACAGATAGCATGTGGTTTAGCGAGAGTGACACAAAGTGTGCAGGAAGAGGGAAGAACCGGGTGGGGAATGAAGAGAAGTGGGCAGGAAGTGTGAGGGACAGACTGGGAAGGAGGAGAAGTGAGCAGAGTTTCATCAGAAACTCCCCACCACCAGAGAATCAGCCACTGTACCAGGAGACCCGGTAATCAGCAACTAAAACTGAAGTCTCTGGGGCAGCTCCAGAGTTTCCAGCTATGATGATAATAAGCCCCCCCAAAGTGGACATTCTCTGCTTGGGAGAATGAAAAAGCAGCTGAATGTTTGAGGCTAGTGAGTATAAGCAGACAGACAAAGAGAGGCAGCTGGAGTTGATTGATAAGAGTATTGGTGGTATCCACTTGTAGTTGTTCTCTGGATGTGGGTATTAAAATGTTAGTAATGTCCAAAAAAAAGTTTTTTGCATTTAGAAGAGCTTAAAAAGCTGAGCTAAATGCAAAAAATCGTATCTCTCAAACCGCTATGGTTTAAGAGATACAGGCGTTTAAAGTTTGCTGTTTCTTACTGACAGCTGGAAAGCTGTCAGCAGGAGATTCGTGTCGGTCGACACGGTGGCGCTTAAGAAGTGCCGAGATCTCGTTACTTACAAGGAATCCCTTCACTGGAATGGTCTAAAACGTGTGTCTGGTGTTCAGGCACATGTTTTAGACCATTCCAGTGAAGGGATTCCTTGTAAGTAACGAGATCTCGGCACTTCTCAAGCGCCACCGTGTCGACCGACACGAATCTCCTGCTGACAGCCTTACAGCTGTCAGTAGGAGACAGCAAACTTTAAACGCCCGTATCTCTTAAACCATAGCGGTTTGAGAGATGTTTTTTTTGCATCTAGCTCAGTTTTTAAGCTCTTCTAAATGCAAAAAAACTTTTTTTTGGACATTACTAACACTTTAAAACAGAAAGAAGCATTAAAAAAACTAAACCTTTTGGAATGATGAATGACAGTCAGACAGGCTGGTTAAGTGATCCTTCCTACCCGAGATGGTAGAGCTGGAGACTATACTGAGACAAATACAACGCAGATAGACATAAATACATCATGCATTCGAGACAAGAAAAAAGCCAAATATAGTTTGATTACTGGGGAACATATACAGTGCATTTTTTATGCAGACTTGCATACACCTAGGCACAAAGGGGGCTACATTCCCCTGTTTGGGCTGGAGGAGTAGAGGTGGGTGTGCTAAGATAAGCTGGCATCATTGTGTGTGTTTGCACTCAGGCGCAGTGTTGACAGTACATAGGTATAGAGAAAATAAGTGATCAATACTGCTGTTTCTCAACACCTAGTTCAAGCAGGGACAATGGGATGGGGAATGACCCTTCCCATGGCCCTGACTGAACCCCATGTCCACAGTGTCCAAAAGCACATCCCCCACACAGAAGCACCCTCCTTACCCTTCTTTAGCCCAGCTGGGGAGTAACTTGATCTCTCAGCCAATCACATTGAAAATGAAGGGGTTACATATGTGCATGATGTGACCCTTCCACTGGCCAATCGATGGTTAGAGGAAGGGGTGACTTTTTAGTGCATGGTTGACCCCTTCTTCTACAACAAGTTTGGCTGAGAGGCCAGGTTACTCCAGCAGTCATTCTGTGCCCTGCATAATCCCACATCCTATATTGCCTATATAAAAGCAAATCCCAGTTCATTTTTTCCTGGTGTCCTGGGCTATGGCTTTGGAAGGACTAAGTAGGGGATGTTAATTTTTTATAGCACTGGCAACTGTGACAGTGGGTTTTTAGGGACTTTATTTTACTCATTTTTAACCATGTACTACAACAGAGAACCAGGACATTGTAGACACAGATGGACTGCCAACAGTGCACTGTTCCTATAGGGAACAAGTAAATCTTCCTCAAAATCCCATTGATGTAAATAGAGATTTCAAAGTCTTGCCATCAATCTGCCTCTGTAGCATTCAAGTGGTTAAATCAAAAGGAATTTTTATTTGTTCTCTATAAATGGTTTGTCCCAGAACTGCACGTTTGTCTTTTCTAGGTTTTATTTTTGAAAATTGCATAACTGTAATATTAGAAACCACTGCAGACTTTCTGCTATAAAGGTTATTGATATGACTTTGTACAAGGGAAGTTGAATTGATACAGTCTGCTGAGTAGAGTGCTCGGAACTCAACATAAATTGTCTGTCAAGAGAACCATATTTTTTACATTCTGGTTTCACCACAAATTGGACAAATCAGTACAAAAGACCATCGGAACAGGAGACGGGCGGTGCAATGGAGTTGATTAAGACCTACAGGGGGCAAATCAATAGTGTAGCTTTCACAAGTTGTCTCATTAAATCTATTAATTGGAATTTGGAATTCATAAAAGCGTTGCGCTCTTAATTGGCAATCGGTGCAAAGACTGACTCAACTCAGCCTTTTTAAAAGGCCATTGCATTGATTCATTTGTAAATTAATTGTTAATTGATTGATAGTTTTGGTTACTTAAATAATTGATAGGGCTGGCGTTGATTCAGAAACATTACTTTCACAGGACTTGCAAATGTCCATCCATTTAAGATCATTAGTTCACTGGTAAGTTAATTACAGCCGTGTCCCAAAGTATATTTTAACTTCTGCATTTTAACATTGAAGGGCTTAAATTGGAACTAATGCCTCATTACAGCTCAGACTCATTTGAAGGAACATTCACAATCCTCTATATATTATGTTAAACTCTGTTTTAAAGTAAAAAAAAAATGTTTCTGAGATATTTAGCGCTGCCATTTTATGCAAATTATCTCATTTTGGCTTGCATGATAGGCACTAACATTCCTCACTGCTCTCCCTCTAACCTGCCACTTCCTGCCAGCCAGACTAACATTCCACACAGCTCACCCTCCAACCTGCCACTTCCTGGCAGCCAGACTAACATTCCACACAGCTCACCCTCCAACCTGCCACTTCCTGGCAGCCTAGGGTGACCATGTGTCCCGGATTGCTCGGGACAGTCCCGGATTTCAAATGTGTGTCCCTTGTACCGGGCAGCCTCCTTCTGGGACAGTACAAAGTCCCGGAATGAACTACCCATTGTCTACTGTGACAGAAAGTGATGTCACTGCTGGGCTACAAGAAAATGGCTTCCTAACAGAGCTCTAATCCTGACATCAACCAAGAGCTGCAGTGCAGTTTACTGTAATGTAAGTTTAAGGCATTGGCCTTGATGTACATTTTCTTGTAGCCCCACACAGAAATCACATAGTCAATAAGACTAAAAAAAAGTCTTAAAGCTCAGTCCTTGACCTATCACCACTTTCATCCAGAGGAAGGCATAAAAATCTCTACTGAAGCAATATCCTATTGAGCCCCAAAAGGCAGTTGGATATTTCCCTGGATCAGCATTCTATCTGCTTTGAAACCAACCGTCATAATTCTTGTTCTGACCTAGAAATGTATTGTTTACTTTTATGAAAGCAACTACAGTATCTGCAACAGCATTTTGAAGCAAAGAATTCCAAAAGTTACTTAGCTGAATGTAAAAAAATCCCTACATTTTTTTGTAACAACGGCAGAATGGATATGCCAGTGTGTAGAAGTAATTATATGCTGTATTACAGTGGTGATCGACATGAGACCCTGCAGCAGCTGCCAGTCAATAAGTCCCATCATGGCGTGGAATGACAGGAGATGTAGTCTGGCATCAGCTGGAGAGCCCCACATTGCCTATCCCTGCTGTAGTACATACCAAAAAACTGTATGGCTGAGGCTAATGTGTTAGCTCAGGAAATAAATTGCTCCTGTGAATTTGTACATCCAAAGATTTAGTTACTATTGCTACTGTTCTCCAAAGCAGTTTGATCTATAATATCTTTTGCATTAATCATATCCCAGCAATGTTTTTTTCAATAATAACATTTTACTGATCCTTTAAAGGACAGGTAAGCTTTTTCCCCCACAGGAAAAACGTATGTAAACTTTTTCCACAGGAAAAACATGTGTTAACCCATGATGTATTGGGTCCTGGCATATCATGGAATTCAGGGGTCCCCATGCATCTGCATGCCGCTTTGGGACCTGTGAATTCGATGTGCTAAAAAAAAACCCCCCAAAAAACAAAAAACAAAACTTTGTGGTCCTTAACTGCCGGCCGCTCGCAGTGAGGCTTGTCTCGTTAAGGGGTTAATGGTCTTTTTCTGCCGAGTAAAACAGGGATACTGCCATATTGTGAGATTTTTCAGTGACTTGGTTTTAAAGCCGAAACTTTTTTTTTTAATTTAATTTTTTTGTATGCATTTTATGGAAGAACATGAGTCATAGACTATGGATCTCCATGATAAGTGATAGGGACAGCACTAGCTGGTGCCCACAATAGAAAATGGCAGTTTAATGTGATAAAGGGCATGTATGAACTGTAATAACAGTAGAATGAAACATCTCCCGCTAGTGGGAATGCCCTTTTTTTACTCAGCAGGAAAAGCCCTGTAATCTGTTTTTGAAAAAAATAAATACTGCTCCCTCCACACACACACGCACACACACGCACACACACACACACACACACACACACCAGCATCATTCAGTCCTGAATGACAAGTCCATGGAGGCAGACATGACGGCTCCTAACAAGACCACAGGACCTCAGACTCTGCTCAGTGCACATCCTATAATATAAAAGGCATGTATGTTGTCCGATGCAGTCATGTGCAGCAGAGACTACACAAACGCATAGAATGCTACACGGCAGGTGTACTACCACAGAACTACACCTCCCAGCATTCTGTGTGTTCAGGCAGTCTCTACTGCGCATGACTGCATTGGACAGTCTCTGCTGCACATGACTGCGTACTTTGGCCCATGTACAGGGGTTTTACACTACTTGTAGAAACATAATTACACAGTAACATAGTTGATGAGGCAGAAAAAAAAGACATGCTTCTATCAAGTCCATCCCATTCCGAATCCTGTTGATCCAGCAGAAGACAAAACAAAACACCATTGAAGCCATTTCCAATTAAACCCCAAGTGGGTAAAACAATTTCTTCCCGACTGCAAATGGCAGTCAGCTCGCTTGAGCAACATCCTACCTGCTTTGAAGCCAAGAATCATGATTTTTCAATATTGTTCTGTGCTAGATAGGTATCCATTACTTTTTTGACAACAGTTACAGTATCTGCCAGTACAACATCCCAAGGCAAAGAATTCCATGAATTTACTGCCCTTACTGTAAAAAAAAAAAAGCTCAGCCTTTGTTTTCGTCAAAAGCATCTTTCCCCCTAGTCTTAATGAATGACCACTTGTTCTGAGCTCAGCTCTCTGAGTGAATAGTTCATTGGATAGTTCTTTATATTGACCTTGAATGTATTTGTAAATGGTAATCATATCACCTCTTAGAATATATATGTATGCATCCCGTGCTTCTACACCTCTTTTTATACGGGCTAGTACCCTATTTGCTCTTGCAGCAGCTGAGTGACACTGCACACTGCTGTGAAGTCTATCGTCTATCAGTACTCCTAAACCTTTCTTTAACACCTTAAGGACCATTGCCTTGCCAGGACCATCAAAGCTGTCCGGCACATAAGGACCAGTGATGGTCCTGGCACGGCATGGAGTTCAGGGCTCCCGGCGCGGCTGCACGCCGCTCCGGAAGCCCTGAACCGGAAGCTGAAGAAAAAAAAGCCCTGTGGTCTTAAAGTGCTGGTCGTGCATGCGCACGCTGGTCCTTAAGGGGTTAATGAGTATTCACCAAGTTTTTTCCCATGTAGTGTATATATAGCATTTTTGTTTCTACAGTCCAAATGCATAATCTTACATTTATCTACATTAAATGTCATCTGCCACTTTTCTGCCCATTCACTCAGTTTATCTAAATCCTTCTGCAGAGAAACAACATCCAGCTCTGTATGTATTTCCTTACAAGGCTTCGTGTCATCAGCATATGGTTATCTTAACCCTTGAAGGACCAGGGGAGTGTGCAACACATTGCAGGGGTTAAGTAGATGAACAGCATTTGTCATGTTTTTCTCCATGGACATCACAGCCAGGTCTGATTACAAAGGCGCAAGGACAAAATTAATAGGGGCTATTAGGATTTTCTGGCCATATTAAGTTAAGTGTATGTGTGGGGAGTTATTGTTGTATATGCCGTTCTACCAGTTCATTGCATTTGGAACATCAGAGATACAGAGCATAATCCATCATGGCAAACAAAAGTGAACACAGGGGATTTGTCACTCAAGAGCGAACTACAAGTGAATACTCCAATCAAAGTCAGACAATCCCCCCACCTGTCTTATACCTGGGCTGAAGGCTCTCTACAACATACAGAAGTCACAGTCTTGCTACACTGTGTTTCATCAAGAAGAACCGAGAAACATTCAGAGTGGTTGCTGTTTGAAGTTTTCAGGCATGGGAGAGAGAAAGAGAGATACATTCTTTGGAATATTAAAGAGCACTAATGGTAAAATACAAGTTTCTGTTAAACGAAAGGACATGCTGTGACATTCACAGATCTGCATGTAAAAGTTTCCATACCTTGATAAAACTTTAGCTATTTAACATTGCATGAGCTGTTTTTTCAGCAGACGGGAAAGCCATTTTATTTCCTTCCTGTTGTGACTCATAGGCTGTGTTCACATTTCCATCTTGAACAGAGATGCTATATACCTTAAAGCTGCCTGATTTTAGACTCCAGTATGCCAATGGCCTTCTTGTGATCCCATAGCGGGTAGGATGTAGCTGATGGACAGCCTATATCAGCACCAGCCAATATATTATTTGCTGATTCCCACATGGATTTCCCATTCATTGGGCATTGCCGGACCCTGGTGCAAAAACTGCCATGAGCCCCCCGACCACGATGGGGGGGCATTGTGGTCAGGAGGGGCCCATAGCAATTTTTGCATCTTTGCCCCCAGTTGCCACAATTGCCTCCACATTACCCCAATTGCCTCCACATTGCCCCCATTTGGCCCCACATTGTCCCAGTTACCCCCACATTGCCCACAATTGCCTCCATATTACCCCCAGTCGCTTCCACTGTCACCCCCCCCCCCCCGTGCCCATCTCCTACCTCCCTGGTGGTCCAGCGGTGTGGCAGGAAAGGTCTGTGCTCCTTCTGCACAGAGCTCTTTAGCTGGAGCTCCCGCACCGTCGTTTCTTCAGTAATGCAGAGCGCTGGGAGATGATGTCATCTCTCAGTGCTCTGCATTACTACTAGAGTGCCGAAGAGAGCGCTCATTTGCTAGAGGTCTGCGTGGAAGTAAGCACAGACCTCAGCTGCTTGCTGCTGGCCCGACGGGTGGTGGGGTCACAAGGGGCAGCCAGGCCCGTTCGCAAGTGCATTGCTGGGCATTGCTCTGTTATTAACCTTGCTGGTGTGAAGGATCTGAATCATGGACACACAGGCCACAATGCAGATCCATATCTCTGAAGTGTCCCTCTTTGAGACCCAAATCCCAATGTCCCTCTTTCTCACCCTGGTGTCCCTGTGTTTAGGAAATCAAACTGTGTGATGTGTATATAAGTGTATCACCCCGAGTTCCCTGTGTTTAGGAGATCAGACTGTGTGGTGTGTATATAAGTGTATCACCCTGGTGTCCCTGTGTTTAGGAGATCAGACTGTGTGGTGTGTATATAAGTGTATCACCCTGGTGTCCCTGTGTTTAGGAGATCAGACTGTGTGATGTGTATATAAGTGCATCGCCCTGGTGTCCCTGTGTTTAGGAGATCAGACTGTGTGGTGTGTATAGAAGTGTATCACCCTGGTGTCCCTGTTTTTAGGAGATCAGACTCTGTGGTGTGTATAGAAGTGTATCACTCTGGTGTCCCTGTGTTTACGAGATCACACTGTGTGTTGTGTATATAAGTGTATCACCCTGGTGTCCCTGTGTGTATGAGATCAGACTGTGTGGTGTGTATATAAGTGTATCACCCTGGTGTCCCTGTGTTTAGGAGATCAGACTCTGTGGTGTGTATAGAAGTGTATCACTCTGGTGTCCCTGTGTTTACGAGATCACACTGTGTGTTGTGTATATAAGTGTATCACCCTGGTGTACCTGTGTTTAGGAGATCACACTGTGTGTTGTGTATATAAGTGTATCACCCTGGTGTCCCTGTGTTTAGGAGATCAGACTCTGTGGTGTGTATATAACTGTATCACCCTGGTGTCCCTGTGTTTAGGAGATCAGACTGTGTGGTGTGTAGATAAGTGTATCACCCTGGTGTCCCTGTGTTTAGGAGATCAGACTGTGTGGTGTGTATATAAGTGTATCACCCTGGTGTCCCTGTGTTTAGGAGATCAGACTGTGTGGTGTGTATATAAGTGTATCACCCTGGTGTCCCTGTGTTTAGGAGATCAGACTGTGTGGTGTGTATATAAGTGTATCACCCTGGTGTCCCTGTGTTTAGGAGATCAGACTCTGTGGTGTGTATAGAAGTGTATCACTCTGGTGTCCCTGTGTTTACGAGATCACACTGTGTGTTGTGTATATAAGTGTATCACCCTGGTGTACCTGTGTTTAGGAGATCACACTGTGTGGTGTGTATATAAGTGTATCACCCTGGTGTCCCTGTGTTTAGGAGATCAGACTCTGTGGTGTGTATATAACTGTATCACCCTGGTGTCCCTGTGTTTAGGAGATCAGACTGTGTGGTGTGTAGATAAGTGTATCACCCTGGTGTCCCTGTGTTTAGGAGATCAGACTGTGTGGTGTGTATATAAGTGTATCATCCTGGTGTCCCTGTGTTTAGGAGATCAGACTGTGTGGTGTGTATATAAGTGTATCACCCTGGTGTCCCTGTGTTTAGGAGATCAGACTGTGTGGTGTGTATATAAGTGTATCACCCTGGTGTCCCTGTGTTTAGGAGATCAGACTGTGTGGTGTGTATAGAAGTGTATCACCCTGGTGTCACTGTGTTTAGGAGATCAGACTGTGTGGTGTGTGTATAGAAGTGTATCACCCTGGTGTCCCTGTGTTTAGGAGATCAGACTGTGTGGTGTGTATATAAGTGTATCAGATTGCTCCACAGCCATACAACTCACATTACATATATATGTGTTTATAAATTAGTCTGTGCAAATAAAATACTTTGGTCTTGCTCTAGGTCATTTATTCAGTTACACAAATAGATGTCAATAGGTCATGAAATAAACTAAAATTCCCTGTAATACCCCGCCGGCCAGCCACGCCCCCAGCAACACCCCCTAAAACATGTGTCCCTCTTTGGCCATTTGAAATGTTGGGAGATATGCAAAAGAAACAAAAAATGAAACACTTGGGGCCTTCATCAAGGGGAGTAATTATGGAGTAAACCAATTACACCAGAGGGGTGAACTGAACATTCAGTATATTTCCATTAAATTAAAGGAACAGAAATGCCCCATAAAAAAATATTTAGAGTTTGGTAGAGGTTAAAAAAGAAACTAATTGCCATAAATCCTATCTCTCAAACCTCTTCTCCTGATGTCAGCTGTAAAGCTGACAGCAGGAGATTCGAGTTGTGCGACTCGAGGAGGCTCTTCTGCAGAGCTGAAATAGAGTTATTTCAAAAGAATTACTTAATTGGAATGGTCTACAAAATGTGCTTGCAAACCAAGCACACTTTGTAGACCTTTCCAATTAAGTAATTCTTTTGAAATAACGCGATTTTGGCTCTACTGCAGAGCCTTCGGTCAGTCCCCAGACTGGAATCTCCTGCCGTCAGCGCAGCACTGATGTCAGGAGAAGGGAAGGGAGGGGGGAACTTTCAGTGCGAATATCTCTCAAACCGCTATGGATAGGATTTGTGGCAATTAGTTTCTTTTTTTTAACCTTTGCCTAACGCTAAATATTTTTCAGGGGACATTACTGACCGTTTAAATTAGGCTTTTTAATCCGTTGAATGTTAAAAACCTAAAAATTCCTGGTAATGCCCTTTCTACCAGCCACGCCTCCAGCAACACCCATGAAATACAAATTTCCCTCCTTGGCCATTTAAAATGTTGTGATGTGTGCAGATCAGCAGCTATTTTCTGCCTTTGTGCGTGGCTCAATAGGCCGCAATGCCCTCCAAGCTAACATTGCTAACATCACAAGTAGAAACAAGGCCTGACACCAGTGATAGGCAACTAGATTCACCACAAGGGCAGCATACGAGGTGCAACTGGTTTATCCCAGAATTACTCTAGTGGATTATACACCAAAGTGTGATAAAGAGATGATAACATTTCTAGTGTAAGACTTTCTCCAGTTGCCATGTTATCTTATACAGCCAGCCCACTGTACTAAGATCTCTCCAACTATAGAAATCTCGGTGTATAGGCTCTGTAGACTATATGGAGACTTTGTCACCCTGCAGAAGTAATCACCTCCTTATCACAGGTATTTTCCAAGGTAACAAAATTGTTGTTTATTTCCAACAAGGTTTTGACATAAAGGTTTGTTTTTGTAACACCTGGGGGGATATTCACTAAGCGGTGAAAAAGAGGTGATAAAATGGAGATAACTTCTCCAGTGATATCACTTCTGCAATACCTATATTATTCTATGGAGCCAATGCACTGAGATTTCCAGAGATGAAGAAATCTTATTGCATAGGCTCCACAGAATAACATAGGAATTGGAGAAGTGATAAACTGGAGAAGTTATCTCCACTTTATCACCTCTTTATCACCTCTTAGTGAATCTCCTCCATATGTAATGTAGCGATAGCCAGTATTGCAAACAATATTTAAAGGGCAGATATTACAAAAAAAACAATAAAACACTTAAAATATGCCTTTAAAAACCCTTTGTGTGACAGAGGAGTGTCCGCGTTGGGCATTCCTCTGGCACTCAGAGGGTTAACTTCCAAATTCCTCTGTGCGTTTTTTTTTCTTCCCCTGGAGAGAGCGAGATCTGAAAGTACAAGATGAGATCATTACAATTCAGCAAAGGTTGGACTCAATGGGCTAATATTCTTATCAACCTAATCTACTGTTACAATATTACCTTATGGCCCATTAATTTAATGCTGTTTTGTCAGATGACAATGCATTTGAGGAAATGTAAGAATCCATCTGTTTCCACTGCTACAAAATACAGCAATAAAGCTCTTTAGGGAAAGGTGTGTTCGTTACTGTGAATGTGACATTTTATTCTTTGCTCTGGGGAACTAACATTATTTCAGTCTGTTGTTCGGATAACTAAACTATTGGATATATTAATCTAAGTATTAAAGGAAAATTGTCTTGCTTGCATTTATACTCTCCTGTAGTCTATAACTGAACTGAGACATTTTACGTCTTTGAAAATGCATACATGACCCTTTAGAATCATGGGCGGGGTTGGTTCCAGTTCAGGGCTTCCGGAGCAGCGTGCAGCCGCGCCGGGAGCCCTGAACTCCATGCCGTGCCAGGACCGTCACTGGTCCTTAAGTGCCGGACCGCCTTGACGGTCCTGGCACATCAATGGTCCTTAAAGGGATAGTAATACTTAAAATGTAAAAAAAATATATGTTGTAGGGTTTATCCCCCTGAGTAAAACAAGAGTACTCCCACTGCTGAAAGGTGTTTCATTCAAAACTTATTAATTTTCAAAGTGGAATTTTTTAGGTGCAATATCACAATGGCCTGAAAATTTACAGTGGCGCTGTTGCTACACCAGCCTATAGCGATTTATGGTCTATGGACCAGAGCAGTCCATAGGATGGTGTAGCAACAGCGCCACTGTAAATTTTCAGGCCACTGTGATATTGCACCTAAAAAATTCAAGTTTGAGCTGTTATAATTTTTTAATAAAATATCTCTCAGCAGTGGGAGTACCCCTATTTTACTCAGGGGGATAAACCCTACAACATATATTTTTTTACATTTTAAGTATTACTATCCCTTTAACACCTTAAGGACCCATGACGGTGCAGGACCGTCATGGGTTGCAAACCCGTTAAGGACCCATGACGGTCCTGCACCGTCATGGGTTAAACTCTTCCATCGCGGCCGCACGGAGCGATGGAAGAGTTCAAGCCGCTTGTTACTAAGTGTCCCGGTATCGGGACACTTAGTAACAAGCGGCTGAAACATTGTTGCAACATGCGATTCGCTTCAAAAGCGAATCACATGTTGCAAAACCTGAATGACAGGGACAGTATTTGTAAATACTGTCCCTGTCAGATCTCTCTGTCTCCCTCCACCTTGCATACTGCTGAGGTGGAGAGAGACAGAGAGACATGCTGTTACTGCCTTACTGTAAGAAAAAAAGTCAAAAAAAAAGTTTAAATAAAGAAATTTAACCCTTTGATCACTGTTCTGCAGTGATCAATAAGTGCCCCCCCATCTGATCACTCTTGGAGTGATCAATTTGCTGCAGATCAGTGTTTTCTGATCTGTGGGACACCCCCCATCCCCCTAGATTTTTTTTAGATTTTTTTAAAAATTTTTAAATTTTTTTTAAATTTTCTTTTAATTTTTTTTACATTTTTTTTTTTTTTTTTTTAATAGTAAATATTCTTTAGGTATTTTGGTAGGTAGTTGGGTAGGTTTGGTGTAGACGTGTGTTAGGGAAAGTTTTAGGGATAGATTTAGGTTTAGGGGAAAAAAAAAACAAAAAAAACCAAACCCCCCCCCCAAAAAAAAAAAAAAAAAATATAATAAGCGCCGTTTAGATAGGTAGTTCAATTGGGTTAGGTAGGTTCAGGATATACGTAGGTTAGGGTAAGTTTTAGGGTTAGATTTAGGTTTAGGGATAGCGTAAGGAAAAAAAAAACCAAAAAACCCCAAAACCCCCCCCCCAAAAAAAAAAAAAAAATATATATATATATAATATGTGCAGTTTAGATAGGTAGTTCACTTCGGTTAGGTAGGTTCAGGATATACGTAGGTTAGGGTAAGTTTTAGGTTTAGATTTAGGTTTAGGGATAGCGTAAGAAAAAAAAAAACCCCAAAAACCCCAACCCCCCCCCCCAAAAAAAAAAAAAAAAAAAAAAATATATATATATATATATATATATATATATATAAGTGCAGTTTAGATAGGTAGTTCATTTGGGTTAGGTAGGTTCAGGATATACGTAGGCTAGGGTAAGTTTTAGGGTTAGATTTAGGTTTAGGGATAGTGTAAGAAAAAAAAAAGTTTTTTTAGTGGGCAAAATGCAGCGCAGGTACAGCGTTGAAGAGGCATATGCCTTTTTGGTGTCTGACTCTGAGGCAACAGACACTGCGTCAGATTTTGACACAGCGCAGTTTTCAGAAAGTGAGAGCAGCTCTAGTGATGACGCTGGGCCTTCTGTCAAGAAAAGACGCACTGCCCCAAGAGCTGCTCTGGCAACTGCCCCAGCACCTGCCAAAAGAACTGCCCAAAGACCTACCAAAATACCTACCCAAATAAATGCCCCAAGTGCTGCCCCAAGAGCTGCCCTGGCAACTGCCCCAGCACCTGCCAAAAGATCTGCCCAAAGACCTACCAAAGAAATGCCCCAAGTGCTGCCCCAAGAGCTGCCCTGGCAACTGCCCCAGCACCTGCCAAAAGATCTGCCCAAAGACCTGCCCAAAGAAATGCCCCAACACCTGCCACTCCGGATCCTAATGAATGGGTATCAATTTATGCCCACAAATCTCAGAATTCACAGGCAACCCAGGGATTCAAATTGATGTGGAAGGATTTACCCATGATCATTTTTTTGATTTGTTTTTGGGGGAAGACATTTTAGGTGAAATTGTTTCCCAAACCAATTTGTATGCAGCCCAATATACTGCCGCCAACCCTAAGTGTGAAAAACGCTGTTTTTTTTTTTACTTACGTCATGGTTTACGAGGGATTGGTGGTAAAATGGCTGTGTATAAAATTGGAAAACACACCTAAAACGAGAGCCTGGGGTGTCTACTTTCCAAAAATATACACTTTTAGGGGGAAATCTTAAAAAAAGAGCACTGTTACACAGCCCCAAATGAGACATGGCACCAGTAACGCAAGCTGTGAAGATTCAAAGTGTGAACCTGGAAACGCGCATGTTCCAATTTGGCCCCCGTAGCTCCCCAAACCATGAGAAAGCTATGCATATGGGATATTGCCGTACTCAGAAGAAGGAGCTGAACACTAATCAATTCAGTTTATAAAATCTTCACCTATTCTGTGCTTGAAATTCACATCAACATTGAAGGCAAAGTGTGAAAAATGCTGAATTTTTTTTACTTACGTCAAATTTTCACAGGATTGGTGGTAAAATGGCTTTGTATAAAATTGGAAAACACACCTAAAACGAGAGCCTGGGGTGTCTACTTTCCAAAAATATACACTTTTAGGGGGAAATCTTAAAAAAAGAGCACTGTTACACAGCCCCAAATGAGACATGGCACCAGTAACGCAAGCTGTGAAGATTCAAAGTGTGAACCTGGAAACGCGCATGTTCCAATTTGGCCCCCGTAGCTCCCCCAAACCATGAGAAAGCTATGCATATGGGGTATTGCCGTACTCAGAAGAAGGAGCTGAACACTAATCAATTCAGTTTATAAAATCTTCACCTATTCTGTGCTTGAAATTCACATCAACATTGAAGGCAAAGTGTGAAAAATGCTGAATTTTTTAACTTACGTCAAGATTTACGAGCGATTGGTGGTAAAATGGCTGCGTAAAAAAATTGAAAACATACATAAAATGAAAGCCTGGGGTGTCTGCTTTCCAAAAATATATACTTTTGGGGGGAAATCTTAGAGTGGAGCACTGTTACACAGCCTCAAATGAGACATGGCACCAGTGATGCAAGCTGTGAAAATTCAAAGTGTGAAACTGGAAACGAGCATGTTCCAATTTTGGCCCCGTAGCTCCCCCAAACCTTGAGAAACCTATGCATATGGGGTATTGCCGTACTCAGAAGAAGGAGCTGAACACTAAACAATGCATTTTTAAAAATCTTCACCTATCCTGTGCTTGAAATTCACATCAACATTGAAGTGCAAGTGTGAAAAACGCTGTTTTTTTAACTTACGTCAAGATTTACGAGCGATTGGTGGTAAAATGGCTGCGTAAAAAAATTTAAAACATACATAAAATGAAAGCCTGGTGTGTCTACTTTCCAAAAATATATACTTTTGGGGGGAAATCTTAGAGTGGAGCACTGTTACACAGCCCCAAATGAGACATGGCACCAGTGATGCAAGCTGTGAAAATTCAAAGTGTGAAACTGGAAACGCGCATGTTCCAATTTGGGCCCCGTAGCTCTCCCAAACCTTGAGAAACCTATGCATATGGGGTATTGCCGTACTCAGAAGAAGGAGCTGAACACTAAACAATGCATTTTTAAAAATCTTCACCTATCATGTGCTTGAAATTCACATCAACATTGAAGTGCAAGTGTGAAAAACGCTGTTTTTTTAACTTACGTCAAGATTTACGAGCGATTGGTGGTAAAATGGCTGTGTAAAAAAATTGAAAACATACATAAAATGAAAGCCTGGGGTGTCTACTTTCCAAAAATATATACTTTTGGGGGGAAATCTTAGAGTGGAGCACTGTTACACAGCCCCAAATGAGACATGGCACCAGTGATGCAAGCTGTGAAAATTCAAAGTGTGAAACTGGAAACGAGCATGTTCCAATTTTGGCCCCGTAGCTCCCCCAAACCTTGAGAAACCTATGCATATGGGGTATTGCCGTACTCAGAAGAAGGAGCTGAACACTAAACAATGCATTTTTAAAAATCTTCACCTATCATGTGCTTGAAATTCACATCAACATTGAAGTGCAAGTGTGAAAAACGCTGTTTTTTTAACTTACGTCAAGATTTACGAGCGATTGGTGGTAAAATGGCTGCGTAAAAAAATTTAAAACATACATAAAATGAAAGCCTGGGGTGTCTACTTTCCAAAAATATATACTTTTGGGGGGAAATCTTAGAGTGGAGCACTGTTACACAGCCCCAAATGAGACATGGCACCAGTGATGCAAGCTGTGAAAATTCAAAGTGTGAAACTGGAAACGCGCATGTTCCAATTTGGGCCCCGTAGCTCTCCCAAACCTTGAGAAACCTATGCATATGGGGTATTGCCGTACTCAGAAGAAGGAGCTGAACACTAAACAATGCATTTTTAAAAATCTTCACCTATCATGTGCTTGAAATTCACATCAACATTGAAGTGCAAGTGTGAAAAACGCTGTTTTTTTAACTTACATCAAGATTTACGAGCGATTGGTGGTAAAATGGCTGCGTAAAAAAATTGAAAACATACATAAAATGAAAGCCTGGGGTGTCTACTTTCCAAAAATATATACTTTTGGGGGGGAAATCTTAGAGTGGAGCACTGTTACACAGCCCCAAATGAGACATGGCACCAGTGATGCAAGCTGTGAAAATTCAAAGTGTGAAACTGGAAACGCGCATGTTCCAATTTGGGCCCCGTAGCTCTCCCAAACCTTGAGAAACCTATGCATATGGGGTATTGTCGTACTCAGAAGAAGGAGCTGAACACTAAACAATGCATTTTTAAAAATCTTCACCTATCATGTGCTTGAAATTCACATCAACATTGAAGTGCAAGTGTGAAGAACGCTGTTTTTTTAACTTACGTCAAGATTTACGAGCGATTGGTGGTAAAATGGCTGCGTAAAAAAATTTAAAACATACATAAAATGAAAGCCTGGGGTGTCTACTTTCCAAAAATATATACTTTTGGGGGGAAATCTTAGAGTGGAGCACTGTTACACAGCCCCAAATGAGACATGGCACCAGTGATGCAAGCTGTGAAAATTCAAAGTGTGAAACTGGAAACGCGCATGTTCCAATTTGGGCCCCGTAGCTCTCCCAAACCTTGAGAAACCTATGCATATGGGGTATTGCTGTACTCAGAAGAAGGAGCTGAACACTAAACAATGCATTTTTAAAAATCTTCACCTATCATGTGCTTGAAATTCACATCAACATTGAAGTGCAAGTGTGAAAAACGCTGTTTTTTTAACTTACGTCAAGATTTACGAGCGATTGGTGGTAAAATGGCTGAGTAAAAAAATTTAAAACATACATAAAATGAAAGCCTGGGGTGTCTACTTTCCAAAAATATATACTTTTGGGGGTAAATCTTAGAGTGGAGCACTGTTACACAGCCCCAAATGAGACATGGCACCAGTGATGCAAGCTGTGAAAATTCAAAGTGTGAAACTGGAAACGCGCATGTTCCAATTTGGACCCCGTAGCTCTCCCAAACCTTGAGAAACCTATGCATATGGGGTATTGCTGTACTCAGAAGAAGGAGCTGAACACTAAACAATGCATTTTTAAAAATCTTCACCTATCATGTGCTTGAAATTCACATCAACATTGAAGTGCAAGTGTGAAAAACGCTGTTTTTTTAACTTACGTAAAGATTTACGAGCGATTGGTGGTAAAATGGCTGCGTAAAAAAATTGAAAACATATATAAAATGAAAGCCTGGGGTGTCTACTTTCCAAAAATATATACTTTTGGGGGGAAATCTTAGAGTGGAGCACTGTTACACAGCCCCAAATGAGACATGGCACCAGTGATGCAAGCTGTGAAAATTCAAAGTGTGAAACTGGAAACGAGCATGTTCCAATTTGGGCCCCGTAGCTCTCCCAAACCTTGAGAAACCTATGCATATGGGGTATTGCCGTACTCAGAAGAAGGAGCTGAACACTAAACAATGCATTTTTAAAAATCTTCACCTATCATGTGCTTGATATCAACAGTAGTATTGAAATGTAAGTGTGAAAACTGCAAAAAAACTAAATATTACCACAATTTTGAAATTTTTTTCTGGAAAAATAGCTGCATGAAAAACTCAAAAATTCTCCTGATTATTTACCTTATGTTGTCTAGTTTTCAGAAACATATACCTTTGTGGGACATTTTTGGTTCTGGCACCGTCAGCTAAGCTAGGATGCTCACATGCCAATTGTTGAGAAATCACAAGTTGGAAATAACGGCAGCCATCTTGTAATATTTACCTTGTAAATGTGAGTAAAGGACTAAAATAGTAGGCATATGGGGTACTCTTATATTCAGGAGAAGCAAATGAATATATTTAGGGGTATTTTTTTTTCATTAACTAATAGTATGCAAATCCTGACAGAAAAATGTAAGCAAAATGTTGTTTTTTTTCAATTTTTTTCCTCTTTTTTCTATTTTAATCAAATTAAACAATGAGGTATTCATATAATTGTGGTATCAAAAGAAAGCCC
Source organism: Rhinophrynus dorsalis (assembly GCA_037306005.1). NCBI lineage: Eukaryota > Metazoa > Chordata > Amphibia > Anura > Rhinophrynidae > Rhinophrynus > Rhinophrynus dorsalis. The sequence continues at coordinate 27,000,940 of CM074724.1, forward strand.
TACTTCTGCTTAAAAAAACAGTATATAATTTATGTGGGTGCACAAAAGGAATTAAAGAGAAAACATGGTTGAACAAAGACATAGTCAAAAAAGTCAAAATTGCTCCGGTCCTTAAGGGAAAACGACATCAGATTTTCCCGGTCCTTAAGGGGTTAAGGGGTTAAAGCCATGGATGGATGGAGCTGGCCTGAGAGAGCCCCGCCCATTATTCTAAAGAATCTTGTACACACTCTAAGTGCAGTAAAATGAATGAATGAATTAATATGTTTATTTATTTTGAATGAATGAATATGTTTATTTATATAGCGCCACAAGTGTACGCAGCGCTTTACAATTTCAGGGTTTAAACAATACAGGGTTACAAGTGCTTTGTAGAGTGAAACATTGAGTGCAAGGTCCCTGCCTGAAAGCTTACAATCTAAAGTGGTAATGGGAGACATACAGAGTACATTAGGGTCAAGTGCTGAATACAGTGCTAAAATGACTTCACTCAGTTATATACTACAGCAGAATTTAAATTTAAAGGGATAGTAACACTTCATATATTTAAGCTTTAATATTGAAGGTATTAAATACATAAACTAAACCTTCCATGTCTTTTTTCTATAACTTATATAGTTTAAGAGTAAACGCTATGTAAAGCCCGTCCCTTTAAGCTACATCAGAGATCTAGCATAACAATGGTCTGCTGCCTCAAACCAGGCACACTTTGTAGACCGTTTCTTTGTATGCAATGCTATTTCGGCTCTCCAGACGAGCCATCCGGTCTGCGGACCAGAATCCAAGTCTGTTAGCTAGAGCGCTGACGTAGCTTAAAGGGGCGGGAGGGGAAAACTGTAAATAGATATAATTGACCGTTGTGAGAAGGACCTTGATTAAAGTGGATCTATCAACACTTTACAAGTTTTCGTCAATATGTAGAATAGTTAGCTCATAATTATAAAACATAATTGTTTAAAAAAATAAAAATTATTTGCAAGAAAATTACACTTTAAAGTATACCCAGCAGCCTACTTCCGGGTACACGACTCTTGCCGTTCTGCCTCTGCTCCCATCACTCTATCCAGCATCCTCCACTGACGGAGGAGTTCTATTAGTAAGCTGAAGTGATCTCATTGGCAGAGATCGATATCTAGCCAATGAGATTGCTCCAGCTTACTAACAGAACACCTGCGTCATCGGAGGATGCTGGGTAGACTGACGGGAGAAGAGGCAGAGTGGCAAACTGAGGCAAGAGCAGTTTAGCCTGAAGTAGGCTGCTGGACATACTATAAAATGTAATTTTCTCGCAAATAAGGTTTTTTTTAAAAAAAACAAAAACATTTTATAATTATGCACTAACTATTCTACATTTTGAAGAAAACTTGTAAAGTGGTGATAAATCCACTTTAAAGAGGACCGTCACCTTGATTCGAATTTGCATATATGAGAAATTCACTGAAAACTGCCTATGTGTCATTTTATTAACCTTTTGAGTACCAGAAAGGTACGCAAAGCATTGGTTTGCAATGCGTTGCATAACCCTCTGGCACTCAAAGGGTTAAGGAGATATTTGTACTTGGTACCACTGTATGCTAATACAATATAAGTTATGTATGCTAATTTCAGTACCTTGTGGTTTCCAACCTTAGTTAAAGTGATAGTAATGTTTCACAATAAAAGCAGCTACAATTAATCTTCATAGTATTTGGGCCATGGAGAGTGTTATTTCAATAATGTCAGAGTTGTAGTTCAAGAGTAATTGAATGATAAAGTTCCCCCTCCCACCCCTTTTACCTAGTGTAAGTCACCTCCCCTCAGATGTGGAATCTGGTCTCTTGACTGGACAGGTCACAGCAAGGGACAATCTTCTTACTGTGATCATAAGGAAAACCCTGCCCCCATTGACAGGTTTTTCAGGTTTTTCCCTTATACTCACTGAAGATTGTCCCTCTCTGCGATCCATCTGGACAGTCTTGCTGCTCTGAGGTGAGCAGTGTTACATCAGTAAAAGGGGAGGGAGGGGGATACTTTATCATTCAATTACTCTTGTACTACAACTCTGACAGTATTGAAATAACACTCTCCATGGCCCAAATACTATGAAGATTAATTGGAGCTGCTTTTATTGTGAAACCTTACTATCCCTTTAAGCTTTTTCAGTGATGCTTCATATGCCAATGAAGGTTTTTAGTGACTTCTCATATGCTAATTAAAGTGACACTTTCACCTTAATTCAGGTTTGCATATTTGAAAATATGAAAATACAAACATATCAGCAAGTGTACAGTTAAAGGGATAGTAATAGTTTATTTTAACAAATGCTAATATCGTAGATATTAGAAATACAATAACGTACCCCTCGTCTCTCAAACCTTTATCGTTTGAGAGATCAAAGCATCTAAAGTTCCCCCGTCCCGCCCATTTCAGAGACGTTAGAGCTATAGCTGACAGATGGAGATTCTGGTCAAATGACCAGCCTGCGGCTCTTCAGCAGAGCGGAGATAGCACTATGTGGAATGAAATACTTCATTGGAATGGTTTACAAAGTGTGGCTGATTTGCAAGCATGCTTGGATCTGTCAAACTATAAAGGTTTGAGAGACAGGAGGTACGTTATTGTATTTTTAATATCTACAATATGAGCATTTGTAGAAACAAACTATTACTATCCCTTTAAGGAGATATTCACACTTGTTAACATATGCTAATGTATGCTAATTGTGGTACCTGTGATGCTAATTAAGGAAGCCAGTGACATTTAATATGATAATGAAGCCTTTCCAGTGACATGTTATATACTATTGAAGGTTTCAATGATGTTTCATATACTAATGAAGCTTTGTGCAGTACCAGGAAATGTTCACTTTCACTTTTCCCAGAAATAAAAGTGTGACTGTCTCCTAAACTGTACATCTACTGAACGTTTAGTTAAAAGGATAGAAACGTTTCAAAATAAAAGCAGCTCCAATTAATCTTCTTAGTATTTGGGCCATGGAGTGTTATTTCAATACTGACAGAGTTGTAGTTCAAGAGTAATTGAATGATAAAGTATCCCCCTCCTGCCCCTTTTACCTAGTGTAAGCCACCTCCCCTCTTAAGACCAGACAGCTCACAGCAAGGGACAATCTTCTTTCTGTGATCATATGGGAAAACCCTGCCCCCCCTTGACAGGTTTTTCAGGTTTTTCCCTTATGATGACTGAAGACTGTCCCTCTCTGGAAGCCATCTAGACAGTCTTGCTGCTCTGAGGGGAGCAGTGTTACATCAGTAAAAGGGGGCAGGAGGGGGATACTTTATCATTCAATTGATCTTGAACTACAACTCTGACAGTATTGAAATAACACTCTCCAAAGTCCAAATACTATGATGATTAATTAGAGCTGCTTTTATTATGAAACATTACTATCCCTTTAACATAAGACATAGGCAGTTTTTAATGCAGTTTTCAAATATGCCATCTTGAATCAAGGTGAGAGTTCCACTTTAAGTGATGTGCTGCACCAGGAGACTTTCACTATGGCTTTTCATAGAAATAAATGTGTGAATATTTCCTAAACTACACATTTGCTGGACTTTTAGTTAACAGGACACATAAGCGTTTTTCAATTACATTTTTAAATATGGAAAAAGAAATCTAATTGACAAGTCCACTTTAAACAGAAAAGAAAACCAATATTTTCAGGGCCGGATTTACAATTCAGGAGCCTGTAGGCACAGAAATCTGAAGTGCCCCCCCCCATTTGCCATCTCCACTGGACACCTCCACAATGCTCCAAATCTCCACATTACCCTCATCAGCTCCAACTTGCCCTCACATTGCCCCCTATCAGCTACATATTGCCCCCATCAGCTCCAACTGGCCCCTCATCTGCTCCATATTGCACTCACATTGCCCCCATCATCTCCACATTGCCCTATCAGCTCCAATACAGTTTCATACCTCCCTGGTGGTCCAGTGGCAGGAGAGGTCTTCTGCACAGACCTGTAGCTGCTGTTGCTCCCATGCGGTCTTCTCTTTAGTAATGCAGAGCGCAGGGAGATGATGTCATCTCCCAGCACTCTGTATTACTAAAGAGCCGATGAGGGAGCTCAACAGCTACAGGTCAGGCACAGACCTCACTATGAGGCGGGTTACTCGCAGCGCTGCGAGGATATTGTAAAAATAAATAAATAAAAATATTCCAGTGACAGGCGCCCCTCTGTGGGGTGCGCCTGTAGGCAGATGCCTACTCTGCCTTATGACAAATCCGGCCCTGAATATTTTACAAGAGAGTACTAATCTCCAATTAGTGCAAAATAAACCATCGTAAAATGTAACCTTTATTTAATACATATAGAGAATAAAGTCAAGATGAAAATAAAATATACACACCCAAAACAGACTCTATAGAATGTTCTTCTTAGGTTTATAGGAGCCAAAACGCTATGCTATAGTAACCCGTTGAGTGCCAGTGGTGTATGCAACGCATTGCAATGCATTTCCCTCTAGCATTCAAAGTGTTAAAGGAACAGAAATGTCCCAGAAAAAATATTTAACATTATGTAGGGATTAAAAAATTGAACTGAATGCAAAAAAATGTATCTCTCAAACCGCTATGGTTGGAGAGATATCGGCATTCAAAGTTTGATATTTCCTGCTGCCAGCTGTAAAGCTGACAGCAGGAGCTCTGTGTTGGCCCACACGGAGGCTCTTCAGCAGAGCCGCAATTGCGTTATTTAAATTCTTTTTAAATTACTCAATTGTGGCTCTGCTGAAGAGCCTCCGTGTCGGCCAACACAGATCTCCTGCTGTCAGCTTTACAGCTGACAGCAGGAAACATCAAACTTTGAATGCAGATATCTTGCAAACCGTACAGGAGAAGTAGAAGGGAGAAACACAAAGGGGCGCCCCTTGTGCGTATCAGCAAGAATTTGACTGATCACCACCACAAAAACACCCTTATGAAAATAAACTCACAATTTATAAAGCATTGGATGAGACATATATCAAATCCAACTTTCAAAACCTCTGGAGTATTATAGCTGCCCCCAGTAATAACGTTCACCACTCGGCTGCTCACCAAAAACACTCTCTCCCAAACGGTATGGTTATGAAAGAAAGAACAGAAGGAAGTGCGAATGGTGCAATAACGTTATTAAAATAATGTGAAATGTATAGCAAAATTATATTACTCACATTCAGTAAATGCCAGTAACTTGATATCAAGAATACCGGCTCATGTGCTTACGGAGACTATCACCCCGTCTCTGTTCGGGTGTTGACTGTATTCAGTTGAATATTGACATGCGGAGGCTCATATTCAAACTTTTGTTACATTTAATAAAATTCACACATAAAAAATATATACACTGGTTATAGGACGCTTACGCGTTTAGCAAAAGTATCGTAGCCTGGTGTAATGACTTAAAAGCAAACAGAACAGTTCTGTTTGCTTTTAAGTCATTACACTAGGTTACAATACTTTTGCTTTGATAAAGTGGTGTTTGTTAGCCGCGAAACGCGTAAGCGTCCTATAACCAGTGTATATATTTTTTATATGTGAATTTTATTAAATGTAACAAAAGTTTGAATATGAGCCTCCGCATGTCAATATTCAACTGAATACAGTCAACACCCAAACAGAGACGGGGTGTTAGTCTCCGTAAGCACATGAGCTGGTATTCTTGATATCAAGTTACTGGCATTTACTGAATGTGAGTAATATAATTTTGCTATACATTTCACATTATTTTAATAACGTTATTGCACCATTGCGCTTCCTTCTGTTCTTTCTTTCATCTTTCAAACCGTAGCAGTTTGAGAGATATGTTTTTTTGCATTCAGTTCAACTTTTGAATCCCTTCAAAATACTAAATATTATTTCTGGGACATTACTCTCCTTTTAACAAACATTAGTGTCACTCATAAAATTAGTAAAAAAAAAAAAACAGGAGGAAAATGTTTAATCAATGATATCCAAAACTTTAATTCTTTGATCCCACCGCATTGCTTTGCAAAGTGCTAGCTAACCCTCTGGCACTAAAGGGGTTAACGTAAGCATAGGTAAATATATTCTACCTCTATAGCTTTGAAGAGGTTAAAAGCCCCATTTAACCCTTTGAGTGCAATTCAGACATTCATCACTTGCTTTAGAGCCTAGAGACACTAGCTACATTTCTCTGATGAGGCCCTAGAAGGCAGAAACGTATGTCTGAGGTTTGTTGATTCCCTTGTGCAGAAGAGATTTGCCTGAGATTTCCAGAATGCACTGTCTGATGTACGTATGGAAATGTCTTCTCTCTAATGAAATTGAATATCTATAATATGAAGTTCCTGAATGTAAAATAGAACATTTAAGCTTTTGATCATTGTGAATGAATCTTTTACATTTCTTTGGACTGAATTGTTTAGCTTTGTATTTACCTTTGATCTCTGCAAAATTTGCTGAAAACGATCCTTATCTTTATATACAAATCCAGAGGTACTCAATTGTCAGGTTTTCCGTTCCAACTAACATCATCTCCAACCCTGCTCATCCATGCTAGTCATGTGTTACTGAAGCTCTACATGTCAAAATGTTATATGGCACAAAGCCATTCCATTTGAAACATGAAGTTGATATGTTGTAAGGTGTCTTGCCATGTCAGTTTTGGTTGATGCCAGTTAGAGGTGACTGTAAACTTGGCTGAACGGCAGACATAGTTAGCAAGACATGACTGATGTTTGTGCCACAGAGAGGAATTAGCCAGGCAAGGTACCAATTTGTGGCCACAAATCTCTTGATCCAGTGCTTCTGACACAGAGTGCTGCTAGCAAGTACTGGCATTGTGGTTGTAATGGAAATTGGAGCAACTGGATAATGATAATATCAGGGCATCTGATACAAGATGTTAGCGGCAGCAACAGCAGGGCCTCTGTGACCCATCAGTTACAGACAGGGCCCCTCATATTACCATGGGCCCTAGGCAGTAGTCTAGGTTGCCATAATGGATGATCCGGCTCTGAAAGGAATCGTGTTTACCCCACATTCCCATCAAGTATGGAGGACGGTGTATAAAACTCTGCAGCGCTGGAAGCACACGTCTGGGTTGTTCAGGTTTATTTTATGGGACTGGAGAAGTGATCTCACTGGAAAAGTTATCTCAGCTTTATCACCTCTTTATCATAATGTATATCCCTCCAGAACTGACTGAATATATTATGTCTTGAACAAAGGCACAAGGACAAGATTGAAAGGGGCCATTGGGATTTTCTGGCCATAATAAAATAAGGGGGATATTATTGGGAGGTGCTACTTCTCCTTTAATAAAGTTTGCACTCCCCCCCTTCTCTTGGATAAGGACACAGCCTTACAATGTTTATCTTGATATTATTGGGTTCTCCATTTTTAGAAAATGCGTGAGTTAACCCCTTAACGACCGGCCGCGCACGCACCTTGCTTTCCGTTAAGGACCACAGAGCATTTTTTTTTTTTTTCGCAGCTGGGTTCCGGACTCCCTGAACAGCGTGCAGCCGCGAGGGGAGCCCGGAATTCCACGACAGTCCAGTTCCGTCATGGGTCCTTAAGGGTATAACAACCCATGACGGAACAGGACCGTCATGGGTCCTTAAGGGGTTAAAAGCTCACCTGAGCAACAGAGAGAGTCCCAGAGCATTGTTATCAACCTTCAGGACGAGGGCAGAGTCTGAACGATAATAAGAAGATAATGATAATGAAACACTGGCTTTTATGTTGATCGAATGAAAAGAAATAGCTGAGTTGGTAGTATGTGCTTTGGCAACAAAATCTGCTGTTTTTGCCCAAATAAGGTCACAGAATTTCTATAGGGAGCATGACGTTTACAAGAGCGTATGGGCACATTTAGCATTCCAGCAGTCTTCTGTCTTTAGACAATAGGAAGATCAATGTCCTCTGTGACATTACACAGATTGCTAGCTCTTTAGGACAAATAATTTTTTTTTCAAAAGTGAATAGAATCAGGGGCGGACTGACCATACGGGCATTCTGTCACGGACCGAGGGCCCGTGACCGAAGGGGGCCCGCCGCCGCTTCAAGCGCTGCTCAGCAGCTCTCCAACAATGGCCGCCGGCGTGCCGTTCTAGTAATACAGAGCGCTGGGAGATGACATTGATGGACCATGACCGAAGGGGGCATTGTGGAGATGAAGGGGGCATGTGGAGATGAAGGGGGCATTGTGGAGGGGGCATTGTGGAAGGGGCATTGTGGAGATGAAGGGGGCATTGTGGAGGGGGCATTGTGGAGATGAGATGAAGGGGCAATGTGGAGATGAAGGGGGCATTATGGAACAGGCTTTGTGGAGATGAAGGGGGCATTGTGGAAGGGGCATTGTGGAGATGAAGGGGGCATTGTGGAAGGAGGCATTGTGGAGATGAGATGAAGGGGGCAATGTAGAGATGAAGGGGGCATTATGGAACGGGCATTGTGGAGATGAAGGGGGAATTATGGAAGGGACATTGTGGAGATGAAGGGGGAATTATGGAAGGGACATTGTGGAGATGAAGGGGGAATTATGGAAGGGACATTGTGGAGATGAAGGGGGCATTATAGAAGGGACATTGTGGAGATGAAGGGGGCATTATGGAACGGGCATTGTGGAGATGAAGGGGGCATTGTGGAAGGGACATTGTGGAGATGAAGGGGGCATTGTGGAGATGAAGGGGCAATGTGGAGATTTCTGCAGGGGGCCCAGACCTCTTTTTGGACCAGGGGCCCTGGGTCCTGTCAGTCTGCCCCTGAATAGAATCATTAGTACATTAAAGTGGACCTGTCACCTTATTGTGGAACTTTCACATGATAGTTACATTAGCAATATAGACAGATGTATGCTTCAAAATAAAACTAATTTCTGCATTAACGAAAAAAATCACCTCTTAACCAGGAAGGCACCGGCAGGGATCTTACAGGAAGCTCTCTCTGCTCCTGCGCTGTCAGTCCCTTCCCGTACCATAAGGCACAGTGGCAGTCAACCGCCAATCCTGGAGTTGAAGGGGACGGACAGCGCAGATGCAGAGATGCCGGCTCTGCAAGATGTCTGCGCTGTTCCCCGGTGCCTGCCTAGTTAAAACCTGATTTTTTTCGTTATTGCAGCAACTCGTTTTATTTTGAAACATAAATCTGTCTATATATCACTAATGTAACTATGCTCTGCGGAGTTATCATAATCTTGTGAAAGTTCTGCTTTAAAGGGATAGTATTACTTCATTTTTACTATCCCCCATGTGGTCGCGTGTATCGGCGCGTCGGCAAGGATCAAATCGGTGCTTATGGGACGGAAATGTCCCAGAACCGCTGGTCCTTAAGGGGTTAAACCTTTAAACCCTGCCCAAATAATAACAATAAAACATATCAGTCTACAGCCCCCTGTGATAAACTATATTCAGAAACACCACCCCATAGCACAATATCAAAAAAGCTCACAAAATAATAATAATAATAATAATAATAAATCAAAACAAAGAGACAAGACCCTCAGTAAAAAATACAGAAGGCACATAAAATAGGACTTAGCCAACATCTCCCAAACCAAAACCAATAGGCAAGACCCTCAATAGAGAAGGGCCATGCAAAACAATATAATAATTACAGAAAATGTATTATGAGAAACAGCTTGACGTATACATGCAATTTGAAGTATACATGAACAGCATACAATTCCTTATCTGAGGGAGCAGCAAAGAAAGAGGATCTCTATCAATTCAAGTCTCTCTTTCCCACATGAAAATCTTTTTCTTGCTCCCCCATCTCTTCCACTCAATTACTTCTTTCACCCTCAGCCAGATATCTACCCCACAACCTTACATGTACATACAATCAAATCTCTTTTTCCTTCTCAACAATTCCCTTTCCAGGGGAAGGCTGGCAACTTTTTGGAGCTCGTGGGGCAATTATTGCAGTGCCCCATCTTAGTTGTCCACCAAAGCTGGTTTTGATATTTGCTTTTCTGTACCTCTCTGGCACTCAAAGGGCTAACAGAAACACAACAGAGCATGAAGCGGGAAGCTCCAGAGACTGAAGCCCAGAGTCTATTTGGGGCTCCCTACCAAAACATTCGGGGCTTCAGCCCCCCATTGACGCCCCGGTTTGCAGTTATATGCACTTTCACAGACTTCCCACCTGAAGTATTGAAGCACTAAGCAGAGAAGTAGACAGTTAGATGGGACTCGAATACAGTGATACCAGCCCAGTGCCACACTCTTTCATCTCTTCTGTTTTCCCTGGCTCCTGCTCGGTGGGACACCACATGTTAAGCAGAGTCACACGTTAACTCTTTCATCTCTGCTGTCTTAGAGTGAATTGTGGGAATAAAAAGCTGCGATGAGCTTGTTGCAGTGGATGCTGGCCAAGTAATAGAATTCCGACGGTACAACTGTGTGTGTGTACCGCCAGAATTCCTCTGGCCCCTAATGACGGTTTTAGTGCAGTTAATTGTATCAAGCCCTGGGTCTGATAAAGCTGCATAATCACACAAACAGAAAATCACCTCTCTCTACCTTCTAAGGATATTAACCCTTTATGTGCCAAAGAGATGTGAATATAATGCTATGCATTGCACACAGACATGGAAAGCAAATGGCTGCAGTTCCACTTGGTTTGGACATGCGAGGGAGAGTACCACTCAGGGGGGTGGATTAAGGTGATCGCATATCTCTTTAACCCTTTGAGTGCCAGAGCTGTATACAAAGCATTGCTTACCAATGTGTTCAGTACCCTCTTTGGTAGTCAAAGGGTTTTTTTCCTTATTTTATACCAGAGGGGTGGAATAAATTGACATCGAGTAATAATACGGTGATAAATCCTCTTTTAAAAAAAGATGAATAAAATACAATAAAAAAATAATGTAACATAAACTTTTCATTTTTAATTAATAGGCAAATCAGTTTTTATAGTGATAGCTCTGCTTTAAAGGGATAGTAATACTTAGTTTTATCTTTATTTTATTTTGTAGGCATTAAAAAAACATGAAGAACGATATAAGTCTTATCTCTCAAACCTTTATGGTTTGAGAGATATTCACAAGCAAAGTTTCCCCTCCCGCCCCTTTTACCTAGTGTAAGCCATCTCTTCTCAGATGTGGAATCCAGTCCATAGACCAGCCAGATAACAGCAGGGGACAATCTTCTTCCTATGAGAACAATGAAAGCCCTGCCCCCCTTGACAAGTTTTTCAGGTTTTTCCCTTATCTTAATTGAAGATTATCCCTCTCTGCAGTCTACCTGGGCACCTCCCTTCTGATCTGGCTGAGCAGTGTTACATCAGTAAAAGGGACGGGAGGGGGATACTTTGTCATTGAATTACTCATGAACTACAACTCTGACAGAATTGAAATAACACTCTCCAAAGTCCAAATACTATGATGATTAATTAGAGCTGATTTTATTATGAAACATTACTATCCCTTTAAATGCAGCTTTCAAACCTAGGAGTGTGAGAGACACCTCCTTAGATGCAGAGCAATGGGTAGCACGCCCCTCCACCACTTAAAGATTAACTGGTTAGCTATGATTAAATATTTCCTATAGGATTAAGAGTAAAATGCAGCTCTAATCTTATGCAAATCCCACAGAATCTGCCATAAAAGAGGAAGAAGATAAATCATGCGGCACGTAGCTGAAAGTAACCACTGTAAGTCACTTGAGATGCAGTGTAGGAACCACACGGGGTCCTTCTAGGTCCTATAATAACATGTCAGTAACAAGTATATGCAAGGAAAAATCAGTCTACAAATATTTAGAATACGCAATGTTCAGAATTGTAGGGAGATGACATTATATATCTCACTACGAGGATGATGAGTAATGCTGGGGCAAATCTAGTGAATGAAAACGCCAACAATACCAATTAGTTTAACTTTTTGAATGCCAGAGAGGTATGCGTTGCATACCCCTTGGGACTTTCAACCATTTCCTAAATAAAAGTAAAACATAAACAATCCAGTTTGTGAATTGATTTGGAGGTCCGAGAGGGAATATCACATCTGTCCAAACTGATATGAAGAAATTGCTAATAGACAGGGCAGAAGGAAAGAGGCACAAGGGGAGCACAGGAAGTAGGGAAGAGGGAGGGAGTAGAAGTGGGAATGTTGGAGAGTGCTGGAGATACAGGGAGCAGGAGACAGAAAGGGAGGGGGACCATTTAGCAAAATACATTTCATTGGCTGGCTGGACTAGTACGTGTGAGACAGCTGGGATGGAGCAGGTATGCTGGCGCTGCAAGTGAGACCCGTGGCTGAGGTTCCCACCGGCGCTGACCATCTTTCTGAGGCTGACACAGAGTAAGAGTTCCCACTGGGATGGGTAAGCGCCGGAGGGAACTCAGCCGGTGGGATTAGGGTGACCACATGTCCAGGAATGGCAGAATGGAAATGTGGTCACCCTACTCCCAAGTGTCCCTCTTTAGGAGATATTAGGGCACCATACCTCCCAAGTGTCCCTCTGTAGGAGATATTAGGGCACCATACCTCCCAAGTGTCCCTCTTTAGGAGATATTAGGGGTCCATACCTCCCAAGTGTCCTTCTTTAGGAGATATTAGAGGTCCATACCTCCCAAGTGTCCCTCTTTAGGAGATATTAGAGGTCCATACCTCCCAAGTGTTCCTCTTTAGGAGATATTAGAGGTCCATACCTCCCAAGTGTCCCTCTTTAGGCGATATTAGGGGTACATACCTCCCAAGTGTCCCTCTTTAGGAGATATTAGGGGTCCATACCTCCCAAGTGTCCCTCTTTAGGAGATATTAGGGGTCCATACCTCCCAAGTGTCTGTCTTTAGGAGATATTAGAGGTCCATACCTCCCAAGTGTCCCTCTTTGGAGATATTAGAGGTCCATACCTCCCAAGTGTTCCTCTTTAGGAGATATTAGAGGTCCATACCTCCCAAGTGTCCATCTTTAGATTATATTATGTATCCGTACCCTCTGTTTTGAAGGAAAAGGGTGGTCACACCAAAAATTTATTTGATTTCGATTTTTCTTCTGTTCACTCACTATGCATTTTGTTAATTGATAAATATAAACTATTAACATGTCTATTTTTGAAAGCATTTTTACTACACTCATTGCTGCATCCTAAGGGTATTGCAGCACTGATTTGCATTTTATTTAGTCCCTGAGTTCAGTTTTTGCAGTCAGGAGACTGTTGAATTTGCTGTCTCGAGTGGATTGTCTCAGGCGCACATTCTCATTAGACAGCATCTACAATAGAACCACAGGGTTGCACAACTCTTGAAATCAAACTTCATCTCAAAAAAGTTTTTTCATTCTCTGCAATAACTTTTTATTGAAGCATCTCCTAACAGTTGGAGTGTTGCTTTCATGGAAAGGGCCTGATATCGGTATCTCTTCCATTCAAGGGGTTAAAGGACAACTAACATGTAGACAGCACTCTGTCAGCAGATCTGCTATTTTGGGAATAGGCCTGCTGATGAGGCTAGGTTGCCCAGTGTGCCCCAACACACACACACACACACACACACACACACACACACACACACACACACACACACACACACACACACACACACACACACACACACACACACACACACACACACACACACACACAGGAGCAGAGACCATTTGAACCCCCTTATTGGCCCAGTAGTAAGTTTTCCAGTTCAGTCTCCCTGGCCTGCACCCCTGTAGACTCTACTGAAGGGCCATACCACCCAAGTGTCCCTCTTTTAGACCCAAATCCCTCTGTCCCTCTTTCCCAACCTGGTGTCGCTCTTTTTTAGGATATCAGATTGTGTGGTGTGTATATAAGTGCATCATATTACTCTACAGCAATAAAACTCACATTATTGTTTGTTTAACCCCTTAAGGACCATTGACGTGGCAGGACTGTCACAATGGTCCGGCACTTAAGGACCAGTGATGGTCCTGGTATGTCACGTACTTTTGCTCACCGTGCTCCTGTAGGAGAGAAGTGAGTAATACCAGGGACTGAAGTTGATCGCTCCAAGACCAGAGCAATCTCTTTCAGTCCCCCGTTCGGCGTGCCGCCCCACATGATCAGTCACGTGGGACAGCACGTCAAAGTTTCCTATCTGGTCCTTAAATGACCACGCACCCAAGGACCGCTGGTCCTTAAGGGGTTAAAGTCAGTATATGTGTTTATAAATTAGTCTGTGTAAATAAAATACTTTGGTCTTGTTATAAGTCATTTATTAAGTTACACAAGGAGGTGTCAATGGGTCATAAAATAGCTTAAAAATTCTCACACCAGCCACACCCCCAACAACACCTCCTAAAACACAAATGTCCCTCTATGACAATTTGAAATGTTGGGAGGTATGAAGGTCTTCCAAAAGCAATGTGTTGCACACCCCTCATGCATTCAAAGGGTTAACTTAGGCTTTTAACCTCTTCAATTCTAGACAGGTACTCAAAGCATAGAGAAGCATTGCAGATCACTCCGGTAGAGAAAATGTTAATAGGACAGAATATTGTTTTGCAATCAGGAACCTTTTGTGAAATCTTTTACCTCCTGTAGATATCAATAACAGTTTTTATTCTATTACTTGCAATGGGAATCTATGTAGAAATTATCCATTAATGGAAAGGAAAAAATACATTTTCCCAGCAGGAGTCAGTAACACAGGGAAAAAAATACATTTTCACTCAAATATCTAAGCAAATGAGCTCAGCAAACAAAATGGTGTTTGTATCCAGGAGACGAAACTCAGTTTTGTTTCAGAGAATTTCATGTGAAGTAAAGTTATTTTGATGTGGGATGCTAAAGCGGGACTGGTCATCCTGAGGCCCTCTAGCTGTTGTTGGACTACAGTTCCCATCATTCCCAACCACCCAATACCTGTCTAATGGGAGTTAAATCCAACAACAGCTGGGGGGCTTACACTTGTCTGACACATCTTTAACCCTTTGAATGCCAGAGAGCAACATGTTGACTATCCCTCTGTCAATCAAATGCTTAAAAAACCTATTAACAGCCTTTAACACTTTGAGCGCCAGAGGGGCACGCAACGCATTGCAAAGCAAAGGGTTAATAGTAACACCTACCCCCCCAATTTACCTTACTATGGCTAGAAAATCCTAATGGCCAGTTACAATTTTGGCCTTATGCCTTGGTTCAGGAGATAAAAGGTGAATGTGGTATGATGATTCCACGCTAAATCAGGAGGTGGAATCAATTCTCAGTCCCTATTCTTGCCTAACGTCACTGTACAAAGCTGTATACTCCAGAATTCCTCCCATTAATGATGTTTGTGTCAAGGGGACAGTCTGTGGTTACTTACTTAGCTCACTGTATCAACCCTTTGAGTGCCAGAGGTTATCTAACATATTTCTTCTCAATGCGTTGGATAATCTTTTGTCACTCAAAGGGTTAAACCAGGCGAAGAGAGAATGGTATAAATGTACACCACTTTCATGTTCGTGCTATGGGGCTGGCATACAAAGCTTACTGGTATTAACATCCAACACTGGTGTGGTGTGTGACTGCTGACGTGCACTTTAGTAGGCAAATATAGTTGTTGATACCTTTGTTGGCTACCTAAGCAGATTTAGAATGTAAGCTTTCAAGACCTTAGGTCTCTTCCTCAGGCATGTTATACAGATAAATATGAAAACATCTCTTATATACAAGTGCACATTGCATTGTTTAGAATGGAAATCAGATAAGAGAACACAGCCCAGATCCAGATACTTTGATCAGTCAATGGTAAATTGCACTCTTCCTCTGAGGCTTTAGCTGTATTTATCCCAGTGGGTCTGCTGGAAAGGTCAATCCACTAAGTGAAAATGTGACAAGAATTCTGTCTTTATTCAAACCATTGTGAATAGTTTTAAATTTTAACATTAACTTAACCTCCCATACTTTTCTGTCCCTCTGAGTGCGGAACAGTTCCATCAATACAGTTAACTTAATGTCCCTGACATTGTGTCCATTTTGGCAAAAATGTTCTCCCACTGGTGTCTCTGTCTTTTTGCTGTTAACATGGGATCTGTGGGAATTTAACCTTTTATGTAGTGACTGTCCAGTTTCACCCACATAAACAGCTGTTGTGCATTTTGCACACATGATAAGCTATATTACACTGGATAATTTGCAGATGAAGGCACCATTGATCTTATGGTGTAACTGGGTGTTTGAAATTGGTATGTTGTCTGTGGTGTACATGTGTGCACAGGTTTCACACCTCTTTTATAGGCAGGGAGATGTGTAATTTTTTTGTATTTTTATTCAGGGCACTCCTCACCATCAGTTGTTTCAAATTGGGAGGCTGTCTGGAGGAGAGTTAGTGAGGCTGTGGGAATATATTCTTAAGTCTTTCATCCGTTTGTAATTTCGTTTAAAGTTCTCTTGATATTTTGCGTAGAACTTCAGTCTGGGGGTGGTAAGTGACCACCAGTGACACACGGTTTCCCTTATGTTGTTCTTTGTAGCTCAACAGATTTTTTCTTGGTATTTGGGTAGCCTTCTGTATCTGACTGTCATTAATCCTTGCACTGTAACCATGTTTTATAAAGTCTCTTCTGAGTTTCTGGAGGTGCCTGTCAAGGTTCGTCATGTCAGAACAGATGCGGTGGTATATGATGGCCTGGCTGTATATAATGGAGTTCTTTGTGTGTTTTGGGTGGAAGCAATTGTTTTTCAGGTAGGTTGGTCTGTCCATTGGTTTGCGGTACAGGGATGTGTGGATGGAGTTGTTCTGAATACTGTGTCAAGGAAGTTAATGTTTGTGCGTGTGTGACTGAGTGTTAGGTTGATATTGGGGTGGAATGTATTGTAGTTCTCATGGAATTTTAGAAGTTCCTCTTCACTGGCGGTTCAGATGATAAGAATATCATCTATGTAATGGAGATAGACCAGGGGTTTTATCTGGCAGGTAGACAGGAAGTCCTCTTCCAATTTTGCCATAAACAGGTTGGCATATTGTGGTGCCATTCGGGTACCAATTGCAGTCCCCATTTTCTGAAGCTAGAGGTCCTGTCCAAACTTGAAGTAATTGTAGGTGAGTATAAACTGTATGAGTTTTGTTACCGGTTCCATGGGTGTGCTATTTTGTTCCAGATATCCTTGGCATGCTGCTATGCCATCTGTGTGTGTGGAATGTTGGTGTAAAGGGATTCTACATCCATAGTGGCCAGGATGGTGCTCTCTGGAATGGGGCCCAAGTCAGCTAATTTGTTTAAGAGATCCATGGTGTCCTGAAGGAAGCTGGGTGTTTGTTTTACCAGGGGTTTCAGGGTATTTTCTACCCAGCCAGAGATATTCTCTGTGAGTGTACCAGTTCCTGAAATGTTGGGTCTTCCTGGGTTTCCTTCTTTGTGTATTTTTGGTAGCAGGTAGAAGGAGCCTAGTTTTGGATCTGCTGGTATTAGGGGCCTAATCTGTTCTCCAGTGTTGGATGGCAGTTCTTTTATGATCCTATTAAGTTGTTTTGTATAATTTTTTGTGGGATCATCTTGTAATTCTACATAGTATCTTTCTTCAGAGAGTTGCCTATTTGCTTCTTGAATGTAGTCCACAGTGTTCATAATAACAACTGCTTCCCCTTGTCTGCAGATTTAATAATAATGTCCTGGTTATTCTATAGTGACTGTATGGCTTTCTGTTCCTTGTGGGTTAGGTTGGGTGTTGGTTCACATTGTTTCTCCAGTATTTCTGTAGTGAATCTGTTCCTGAAGTTCTCTATGTATCTGCCCAGTGTAGGGATACTTCCTGGTTTTGGAGTCCAGGTGGATCTTTTTGTGGATACATTGACATTGTGGTGTTGCTCTGTGATGTTGGTATCATCATTATCCATTTTGGCATGGGAGAATTCCTTGAGTCTGAGTTTTCTGACAAACTTCTCCATGTCACTGCAGAGTGTTACCTTGTCCACAGGTTTAGTGGGACAGAATGACAGGCCTTTTGAAAGTACAGCTATTTCCTGTCGCTTGGCTTGTGTGTGGAAAGATTCACAAAGCAGTTCTGTTCTGGTTGATTTACAGATTCTGCTGGGAAACCTGTTTTGCATCTTAATCTCTGCAGTTTCTTCCTCTTGATGTTGATGAGGAGTGTTTGTAGTTTCTTGTAGTATTGTTTAAGGGCCTGTTGTATGTCCTCAGTGCCCGGTCCAAGCTGTTCCTTGAGAGTTGATATTTCTGCTTGTATCTTTTATTTCCTGCGGTAGCAGATCCCAATAAGGTTGTTGCGTAGCCTCTGGGAAGATGTCACTATCCAGTTGTGCAAGTTTCTTTAGGAGGTTTTTCATATTCATTTGTGTATGGTACCTTGGGGTATCTTCCATGCTGATAACAGATGAGAGTTGGTACTGTGTTAGCCGTAGAAATACAAGAGGCAAATATAGTTGTTGATACCTTTATTGGCTAACTAAGCAGATTTAGAATGTAAGCTTTCAAGACCTTAGGTTTGTTCCTGAAGCATGTTATACAGATAGATATGAAAACATCTCTCTTAAATACGAGCACACACTGATGGCAAACAATGCAATGGGTACTTGTATTTAAGAGACATGTTTTCATATTTATCTGTATAACATGCCTGATGAAGAGACCTAAGGTCTTGAAAGCTTGCATTCTAAATCTGCTTAGTTAGCCAATAAAGGTATCAACAACTATATGTGCACTTTAGTGATCATACTCTGTAGTGCATACACTTAAGTGCAGCTACTGGTGTCAGAGGCTGACATCAATGGGTCTGCATTGGGAACTTCTTACAGTCATCCCAACATCTACAGTCTAGGTTGTCATGACCGAGGAGGTGAACATTATTCTTTGCAGCAGGACTCCTAGACCCCAAACTCCATCCACTGCAGTACTCACGACAGTGGGATCATCATGCTGTCTGCCTGATTCAGTTTGAGAAAAACGAACAAAAACAAATAATTCCAATTGGTGGAGATTAGGGTCCATGAGTCCTGCTAGCATGAATCATGTCCACCTCCACCGATATGACATCCAGGACGTGAAGATAGTATGTTTTGAACCAAGAAGCTTTGTAAGGCAAGTGGTGGGCATACCTGGGAACTTGTTCATCTTGAGCCCCAGGAGAGGGCTAATGTAGACCAAAGGATGCCAGTGACGAGATCTGTGTCATAAAGGGAATGTGGCTTATTAGATGGGCATGGCTAAATCATATTTCAGTCATAAAATGGGCAAGAAGTAGGTGGGAAGTGGGAGGAACAGGGTGGGAAGGAGGAGACGTGGGAGGGCAGTGGGTGGAACATGGTGGGAAGGAGGAAAAGTGGGAGGGCAGTGGGTGGAACATGGTGGGAAGGAGGAGAAGTAGGCAGGAAGTGGGATGAACAGGATGGGAAGGAGGAAAAGTGGGCGGGAAGTGGGAGGAACAGGGTGGGAAGGAGAGTGGGAGGGAAGTGGGAGGAACAGGGTGGGAAGGAGAAGAACCTCACCATCATCGTAGAATCAGCCTCTGTCCCTAGAGTGTTAGGCAGGCGTAGGGGCTTAAATGTGATTGCAGCTCATTATTTAACCATTAGAGGAGGGGGAATTTTATATTTGCTGTAGCTAATAAAATGTCTCTTTCCTACGACATATTTGACTTTTGGTATAATGGTAGCCCTATAAATGTTTCTGTAAGAGACACTCATGGAAAAGATGTTCATTTTGAGTATTGCACGTACAGTGGGCTTTATCTCATGAAGCACCTACTGTGCTAGAGGTGGTAATAATGACAATGTGATTATTCATTTTTAATTATTTTTAATATTCAGCCTAATTAGTTTTGAGATACCACAAAGTTCACAATTGAAATGGTGCTACACTAGTTATGCCACTGAGTTTACAACTGAATAGAGATACAGTAGTTATATCACAGAGCTTAAAATTCAAATGGAGCTACAGTAGTTATTACACAGAGCTTACAATTCAAACGGAGCTACCCCAGTGAAACCACGGAGCTTACAATTGAAATGGGGCTACACTAGATAAACCAGAGCTTTGCAATAAAAATGGCCCTACATAAGTGATATCACGGATCTTCACAATTAAAATGGAGCTACATAAGTGATACCACAAACTTGCAATTGAAATGGTGCTATACTAGCGATACCACAGAGTTTATAATTGAAATGGAGCTACACTAGTGACACCATAGAGCTTACGGTTGACATGGAGCTATACTAGTGATACCACAGAGTTTAAATTGCATATATCTAGACTAGTGATACAGCAGAGGTTACATTTAAACTATAGCTAGAGTAGATATACCACAGAGCTCACCACTGAATTGGAGCTACAATAGTGATACTACAGAGCTTCCCAAGGAAGGGGAGTTACACCTGTGGTACCACAGAGTTTAGGGAGAGTGAAGTGATGGGGGGGGGATGGAAAGTCAAGGTTTAGCCGAAGAGATGGCTCAGTTGGTTAAGGCACCAGCTGTAGAATCTGATCAGACCGTGAGGTTGCAGGTTCTAGCTCCGGCAAGGTCAGCTCAGCCTTTCACCTTTCTAAGGTAGATAAAATGAGTGCAGGACATACTTGAAAACGAGAGACAATCTAAATGTATTCTTCCTGGTAAAATACTTTCACACAAAAAAAAAAAAAAAAAAAAAAAAAAAAAAAAGAAGCAAAAAGGCAAAGTAGACAGAGAGGCAAGGGTGAGAAGTAGGAGAGAGAAAAAAGATGGCAATAGGCAAGAGAGGAGAAAGCGGCAATGGGGAGAAAACAAGGGCAATAGGGAGAGGTGCGAGCCGAGTGGGACAATAGGGGTATAGAGGGGGTAATAGGAGAGAGAGAGAAAGGGCAATGAAGACCATCACTCTTACAATATATGAACCCTTTGGGTGCCAGAGGAGTGTCTGTTATGCTTGATACCTTTTGGCGCTTAAAGGGTTAGATAAGAACAAGAACTACAATTAGGCTGCAATCCCCTCCTTCTCCCCTTATAACCTTTCCAAAGCTTTCCACACCCCTCTGACACTCAATGGGTAAATCCAATATGCTTGTTTTAGAGCTGTCTCTCATACTCACTTGCCCAAGCATCTGCAGAGCCGCCTTCCCTAATGTCGTCCCCAAGTGTTTTCTGTGTGCTGAGCTACAGCCCAACTACACTGGACTTCAGGCTCCAGCTGTGAGAGGTGACCGGTGCAGATCAGTGCACAGGAGACATGTGGAGCTGTATAGGTGCTTAGGGGAAGTGAGTGTGAGCAGCAGCAAATGTATTAGTTTAAGCATCTGAGTATTAGAGGGCGTTCAATGTGTCACTGTGGGGGTGATGTATAAAAAGCCTAAAAATTCACAATGCCCAGAGGCGTAACTAGAAGCCACGGGGCCCTGGTGCAAGAATTGCCATGGCCCCCCCCAACCACACTGGCCCCCCTCAACTACATTGGCCACCTCCATATTGCCCCTTCCACAATGCCCCCATCTCCACATTGCCCCTTCCACAATGCCCCTCTTTCTCCATATTGCCCCTTCCACAATGCCCCTCATTCTCCATATTGCCCCTTCCACATTGCCCCTTCAACAATGCCTCCATCACAATGCCCCTGTTTCTCCACAATGCCCCCATCACAATGCCCCTCATTCTCCACAATGCCCCTTCCACAATGCCCCCATCTCCATATTGCCCCTCAATCTCCATAATGCCCCTTCCACAGTGCCCCTCATTCTCCACAATGTCCCTACTGACCGCCCCCCTCCTCCTACCTCGAGTCCCTGGTGGTCTAGCGGTGTGTGAGATGACAGATCTGTGCCTCATTCGGCACAGACCTCTGTCTGGAACTCAAGCTCCCGCGCGGTTCTTAGTAATGCAGAGCGCTGGGAGATTATGTCATCTCCCAGCGATCTACATTACTAGAGCGCCGGCCGCCGGGAGATCAGCTGTGCTGTGGGCGCGTGGTGAGGGGGTCACAGGGGGCGGCCGGGCTCCTGAGAGTGACGGGCCTGGTCGCAGGTGCGACCCCTATTGTTACGGCACTGACAATGCCTGGTAATATTTATAAAGAAATAAAGTCATGTTTATAAATATGTCTATCTGAGAATATTCTTTGCGAATATTCGTACCTGCGAATATATATTCGCACACATAGCGGTATTATATACTCCCAATAAGAACAGGTTTTACCTGGCGTTATGATTTAATCCCTAAAACTGCCTTTATTTTTGGCGCAATTAGCAAATTTCGTTATAAATACACTGGGACACAATTCTTATTTGTCCAAGACCATTTCTACTCCACTTTTCAAAAAAGTCAACTAACTGGAGTTAGCGCTTAGCGAAATGTCGTTAGATGTTTATAAATAAAGTTATGTCGCTTTGAGACAATTTTACAGACACTTTCTTTATAACTCCAGTCTTATCCATCTCCCCCTTAATCCTCTGGCACTCAAAAGGTTAATTTGGGTGGAAAATGGATCTGCAGCATTATGGTAAGTGTTCTTTAACTCTCTGAATGCCAGAAGGGTGTTCGGTATATTTGACAGTAAAGGCACAATGGCATTTATTTCAGTGTGAGTGATGGGTAACAGTGAGATGCACTCTGAATGAATTGCTCTTTGCTGTCTGGCTTTTAGTTCCTCTGTGATTTATGGTGGCTGCAGTGAATGGATCCTTTCAAAAAGCCTCTTACTGTTATCTTTCTCTCATAGTGAAATAAAACCACGTTGCCTTTACAATTCAGTTATAATAAGCCTCAGAGTGACTGTGGAGTGTCAAATGCTTAGGACACTCTTTTGGCTCTCAAAGAAGTTTTTTTTTCTGATTATGCTGACTCCATTTCAGACAGGCATTTAGGTTTGAGGGAGGCTCAGCTTCCCCATGCCTTCATTATTCTACCCCCATGGATTTAGCACGACATTTTCGTTGTACAGTTGCCCCACTCTGCTATGAATGAACCTGGAAAGCGCTCACACGCTCGGTTCTTTGTAAAGATTTAATGTGAGCGAGGTTTCATAGTTCCTGGTGGATAAAAGAATCCAGCCTAGATCAGTTCTTCTTTTTAACAAAGTGAAGGACAATAATCATGTTTTAGTAAGACTACATGTATGGTATCAGACTTAGTAAAAAGACTGGAGTACACCCAACAACTCCTATCAGCCATTCGGGGGGGGAAGGCAAACTGACCCCCCCATCTGTTAGATAGACTACATACCGGACGTATGTTGCTGTCCCCCGCAAACGCCTCAGACTGTGTGGGCAGCCTCAGTAGAACTTTTGTATTGGATGTTCAAGCTGCATACAAAGAATCTATGTGGGCTGCATAAAACAGGATAAGAGACCAGTGATACCTCCAGCGTGTACATCTGTGAGCAACTCAGCCATGACAGGGGAGGGTTGGCCTGGGGGGCAGAGGGGCAATAGCCCCTGGGGCCGGTCATATGTCTGGGATGAAGGGCCACTGCCTCACCCAATCAATTTCCTGCTTGCTGCTGTAAATGGAGCTATACTTGTGATACCACAGAGCTTACAATTGAAATGGAGCTACACAAATGATACCTCAGAGCTACAATACAAATGTAGCTACACTAGACATAAACTATTTCCCATGTATGCTCTATGGTATCACTAGTGTAGCTTTACTTATATTGTAATTCTGTGGTGTCACTAATGTGGTTCCCTTTCAATTGTAAGCTCTGTGGTATCACTAGTTTATCCCCATTTCAATTTAAACTACATGATATCACTTATTAATGGCAATTTTAAAACTAAAAAATGGGGTGGGCTGGGGCAGTGGGACGATAACAGAAGTAGGCCACTTGATTGCCCCCTAGGCCAATAGTTGCCAGTCCTCCTCATTAAAGAGATAAAGAGGTCTGTTTACGCAGATCTGCATTAGAATCACAGGTGTACCATTCAGCCTTGCCCCTTTCTAATTGCTCTTTTAACTATTTCAGTGATGTGTTGCTCAATGCTGCTCACTTTAGAAGGAATGCTGAAAGAGACTGAACTGTGAGAAGGATAGTAATACTTCGTTTTAACTTTATTTTATTTTGTAGGCATTAAAAAACATGAAGAACAATCTAAGTCTTATCTCTCAAACCTTTATGGTTTGAGAGATATTTACAAGCAAAGTTTCCCCTCCCTCCCCTTTTACCTAGTGTAATTCATCTCTTCTCAGATGTGGAATGCAGTCCATAGACCAGACAGATAACAGAAGGGGACAATCTTCTTCCTATGAGAACAATGAAAGCCCTGCCCCACTTGACAAGTTTTTCAGGTTTTTCCCTTATCTTAATTGAAGATTGTCCCTCTCTGCAGTCTACCTGGGTACCTCCCTTCTGATCTGGCTGAGCAGTGTTACATCAGTAAAAGGGGCGGGAGGGGGATACTTTGTCATTGAACTGCTCTTGTACTACAATTCTGACAGAATTGAAATAACACTCTCCAAAGTCCAAATACTATGATGATTAATTAGAGCTGTTTTTATTATGAAACATTACTATCCCTTTCAGTCTTCTAAGTCAATCACTTCTCACATGACCGTTTAGGGAGCCTCAGGGATCTCTTATCAGACTCTCGTTCTTCACCCATATTGGTCCTCCTTGGCTCATGATGCAGCCCAAGCTTTACCAGCAAGTCTGCTCCCAGAGAAGATCTGCAGACACAGGACTATGAGTGTCACTTATAGGTATAGTTCCCTTTTAAAGGGATAGTAATGTTTCACAATAAAAGCTCCAAATAATCTTCATAGTACTTGGGCCATGGAGAGTGTGATTTCAATACTGTCAGAGTTGTAGTTCAAGAGTAACTGAATGATAAATTATCCCCTTCTGTCCCTTTTACTGATGTAACACTGCTCAGCTCAGAGCAGCAAGACTGTCCAGATGGATTGCAAAGAGGGACAATCTTCAGTGATCATAAGCAAAAACTGAAAAACCTATCAAGGGGGACAGGGTTTTCCTTATGATCACAGTAAGAAGATTGTCCCTTGCTGTGACCTGTCCTGTCAAGAGACCAGATTCCACATCTCAGTAGAGGAGGCTTACACTAGGTAAAAGGCACGGGAGGGGTATAATTTATCATTCAATTACTCTTGTATTACAACTCTGACAGTATTGAAATAGCACTCTACATGTCCCAAAAACTATGAAGATTAATTGGAGCTGCTTTTATTGTGAAACATTAGTATCCCTTTAACTCCTTGGATGCTTGGTGCAAAGCAACTCATTAGAGACGTCTCTAGTATCCAAGGAGTTAAACAACCTCAGCGTTAAGAAAATATAAATATAAAAATTCAGAGATTTTCTGGTGCTCAGAAGAGCTGTACTTTATGGTGCTGTCTTTGTGCTAATGATCTTGTTGCAGGGAATAAACCCACTTCAAGTAGCAGTGATCAAATGATCACAAAAATGAAATAAGGTTCAGACACTTGTGATTCCAATCTGAGCACAACATTAGCACTCCACTACTTAATCACACAAAAAAAACACATTTTTAATGAGCTTCATATCTTAAAGCCCACAGAGAAGAAGAGCAAAATGACTCCATTTAAGGCCTAATTAGAATGCTAAATCTTTGCTATCAGGTTCTTAAGACATTAGGCTCATACTAAAATATTACATATTTGTGAGTGTCCTGCTGTTCCCACTGGAAGTGGACAAGAAGAGATTATATAACAACAGCGCCACTGTACAATTTCAGGCCACTTTGATTTTGCACCTAAAAAATTCAACTTTGAGGTGTAGTAACTTTTGAACTGTCTTACACGCATCCCACTTGTAGCTGTCATCCCTGGCAATTCCGTATAGTTATCAGTCACATGGAACAGAATAAGAAACATGTATTAATCTCAGGGATAGTCAATTACTTGAGCTATGGCTGTTGAGGACTTCAACTTCCATCATCAACAACAGCTAGAAGTCCAACAACTGACTATCCCCTATACAAATGCATTGGATTAGAGTTTTAAAGGGATAGTAATACTTAATATGTAAAAAAATATATATTGTAATGTTTATCCATCTGAGTAAAAAAAAGGGTTCCCTCATGGCTGAAAGGTGTTTTATTCAAAAGTTATTACACCTTAAAGTTGAATTTTTTAGGTGCAATATCAAAGTGGCCTCAAATTTTACAGTGGCGCTGTTGTTACACCATCCTATGGACAGCTCTGGTCCGTAGACCATAAATCTCCATAGGATGGTGTAGCAACAGCGCCACTGGTCTATTTCGGGCCACTGTGATATTGCACCTAAAAAATTCAACTTTGAGCTGTATTTTCTGCTATATGTATACCTTAATTTATTACCATTTTTTGTAGTTAGTCCCAAGGGGATAATATATAATTAACTAATATACTATACACCTTATTGTATATCTAGCCTCCTTCCTCAGTGCCGGTGTAGCAGCTGGTATATTTCTACATCACATACCTTATTTTTATATTTATCGGTTCCTCCTGTACTGGTAGAGTATCCTGTACAGTTCTGTTTTGTTGGGTTGCCCCTCAGACATCCATTTTCTATGTGATATATACTAGGCAGATTGCATATTCAATTATGTATTCAGATTACAATTGAGTCAAAGAACCCGGCAGGTTGTTACAAGTAATGCGCCAACTGTCCATCCAGCAGGGGAGGGTCACGTTTGGTTTATATTAGTTAAATTTATGTTTTGATCTTTCATGTACATTAAATAATATGCGCACATTTTTTGATGCACATATATATGCACTGATTGTCTATTCATTGTTTTTATTTTTACACTTGTCATATAAACCTTCTATGTATTGCTGAGTAATTGCTGAATCGAGATAATGGACAACATTTCTATTTATAGAAGTTTAGCAACAAGTATTTTTGTGTATGAATGTTTGTGGGCAATTTTATTTATTGATCATCTTTTAAAGGGACAGTAAAGTCCCCCGAAAAAAAATGTCCATTTTGTAGTGGTTAAAATATTAATTAATATGCTCCAAACCTTATCTCTCAAACCGCTATGGTGTGAGAGATATAGGGATTCAAAGTTCCGCCCTCCCTCCCCTTCTCCTGATGCCAGCTGTAAAGCTGACTGCAAGAGAATCGAGTCGTACGACATGAGGAGGCTCTGCAGCAGAGCTGAAATCGCGTTATTTAACCCCTAAAGGACTATGTGACGTACTATGACCGTCACGGTCCTTATACTCTTAAGGACCAGTGACGGTCATAGCAAGTCACGTACTTTTTACTTACAGCGCTCTACCGGAAGCACTGTAAGTAAAAACATGGCCTAAAATTGATCGCTCCAAGACCGGAGCGATCTCTCTTAGACCCCAAAGTGGAACTCCGGTACGCGTAACAGGTCACGTGTAGCGGGGCGTCGGCATGGATCAAAGCGGTCCTTAAGGGAAGGTAACTTCCCTGGACCGCTGGTCCTTAAGGGGTTAAAAAGAATTAATTCATTGGATAGGTCTACAAAGTGAGCTTGCAAACCAAGCACACCTTTTAGACCTTTCCAATGAATGAATTCTTTAGCAATAACGTGATGTGGGCTCTGCTGCAGAGCCGCCTGCTGGTCCCAGGACCGGGATCTCCTGCTGTCAGCTAGATACTGTCAGGAGAAGGGGAGGGAGGGGGGGATTTTGATCTCTTGGTCCCAGGAAGGTGCGCAGAGAGGACCCATGTACACAGGCTTTAAAACTAATTCTTAATATTTTGCCTTTTATTTTTCATACTCATTGGAGTTGGGAGGAAATTCACTAAGCAGTGATAAAGAGGTGATAAAGTGGAGGTGACTTCTCCAGTGATATCACTTCTCCAGTTCCTATGTTATTCTATAGAGCCTATGATCTAAGATCTCCAAAGTTGAAGAAATCTTGGTACATAGGCTCCATAGAATAACATAAGAAATGGAGAAGTGATATCACTGGAGAAGTCATCTCCACTTTATCACCTCTTTATCACCTCTTAGTGAATGTCCCCCAATGTGTCCTTGTAATTTTCTCTTAAAGGGATAGTAATACTTTGTTTTATCTTTATATTATTTTATAGGCATTAAAAAAACATGAAGAACGATATAAGTCTTATCTCTCAAACCTTTATGGTTTGAGATATATTCACAAGCAAAGTTTCCCCTCCCACCCCTTTTTACCTAGTGTAAGCCATCTCTTCTCAGATGTGGAATGCAGTCCATAGACCAGACAGATACCAGAAGGGGACAATCTTCTTCCTATGAGAACAATGAAAGCCCTGCCCCCCTTGACAAGTTTTTCAGGTTTTTCCCTTATCTTAATTGAAGATTGTCCCTCTCTGCAGTCTACCTGGGCACCTCCCTTCTGCTCTGGCTGAGCAGTGTTACATCAGTAAAAGGGGCGGGAGAGGGATACTTTATCATTGAATTACTCTTGAACTACAACTCTGACAGAATTGAAATAACACTCTCCAAAGTCCAAATACTATGATGATTAATTAGAGCTGCTTTTATTATGAAACATTACTATCCCTTTAACTGTAAGAAGAAAAACCCAGTTCTAGGCAGTGGAATGAACCAATGTGCCATTTTATGTATTCACAAGAATCCAACGTTGCAGAATTTAATGTGATATGTACATCAGCTGTACAGAGGCAAAGCTCTGCACCTCTTTCAAAGCTCTTCTTTTATCTGTTTCTATAATGAAAGGGTTGTTTGTAATGTATAAGAAAATAGGTTCATGGGTATCAGAGACAGAGAAAGAATCTTTACTTCTAAGGTTTTAGCTTAACAACAGAATCTCACAGTGACTGATCGATACAGAAAAACAAAATCTCATAGATGTCCTGATTTAAAATGAGTTGGAGAGCTCTCTAGCACTCAGCGGGTTAAACCTCCACTTAATATTGGCAGAAAATCCCAAATGGCCATTATGAATCAATTCCACAAGGATTGGTTCCCCAAAATGAATCTTTAACCCTTAGGGCCTTATGTTCAAATGGATAACGACAAAAAAAAATTATATGAACAACAAAAATAAGTAACTGTATGCATGAACGACATATTTTGTATAGAGTATACGACAAAAAACTAGTAATGTCCCTTGTGTACACAGCTCCAGAATTGCAGGGCAAAGGGGCGGGGCAAGGGGAGTGGCTAAACTATTCTCCAGTGTCGTATAGAGGAAAATAAAATTTGTAGTAATTAATGACAAAAAAAGTCTTGCAAAAGACAAAATCTGTATGTTAAGAAAAGAAGCAGAGGGAATGAAGTACTTATATGTCCCTGAAAGGGAACTCATGGAATTTCATTTTCCAGAGAGCTTTCCTGTCAGGAACTGTGAAAGCAGGGATAGTAATACAAAATACAATTAATGAATGAATGAATATGTTTATTTATATAGCGCCACAAGTGTACGCAGCGCTTTACAATTTCAGGGTTTAAACAATACAGGGTTACAGGTGCTTTGTAGAGTGAAACATTGGGTGCGAGGTCCCTACCTGAAAGCTTACAATCCCTGCAGCACTGAGTGCTCAGTATGCTGTGCTTTTGCTGTCCTTGACAGAAAGCTGTCTGAAAACAGGAATTCAGAAAGTTCCCTGTCAACACAAAAGATTAATAAAAAAATAGGGGAAGATTAAAAATCAAAAAGAGTACAGGCAATTTGACTTTACATATTATGAACTTGCATATAATCTAAATGAGGTTGACAGTCACTTTAAAGGGACAGTAATTTTTCACAATAAAAGCAGCTCCAATTAATCTTCATAGTATTTGGGCCATAGAGAGTGTTATTTCACTACTGGCAGAGTTGTAGTTCAAGAGTAATTGAATGATAAAGTTTCCCCCTCCCGCCTCTTTTATTGATGTAACACTGCTTACCTCAGAGCAGCAAGACTGTCCGGATGGATCACAGAGAGGGACAATCTTCAGTGAGCATAAGGAAAAACATGGAAAACCTGTCAAGGAGGCAGGGTTTTCCTTATGTTGACAGTAAGAAGATTGTCCCTCACTGTGACCTGTCCAGTCAACAGACCAGGTTCCACATCTGAGGGAAGGTGGCTTACTCTAGGTAAAAGGGGCGGGAGGGGGACACTTTATCATTCAATTACTATTGAACTTTGAACTACAACTCTGACAGTATTGAAATAACACTTATGGCCCAAATACTATGAATATTAATTGGAGCTTCGGTTTTTGTGAAATATTACTATCCCTTTAACCTTTTGAGTGCCAGAGGGGTACGCAACGCACTCAAAGGCTTAAACTACTAGGACTTTATTTTACTCTATGGTGCAGATGGCTTGGTTTAATCTTTCTTATAAAATCAGTCTCACAGTTTTAGGACATGAATGTATTTAACCTTTTGAGTGCAACAGAGGTTCGCAACACATTGCGCACCCCTCTGGCACTCAAAGGGCTAAAGTATTTTGACTTTATATGTTCTGCAAGCACATAATAGGCACGGTCAAATGTCTATACTTCTTATTCTAGTTTTTTCGATATTCACCTTTTTTTCTTTTTTGTTTTACATTTTCAGGTCCTTGACAACGAGTTACCTGGATCTGTTCGCAGAGAGCTTTCTGTCAGGGAACATGAAGGCACATCTATTAATAAGTAAAAAAGAAACATTGTAAAAAATAACTGCCTGGTAGGGGATGATGGGAGTTGTAATCAGAAAACAGCTGGAGGACCTCACCTTGCCCATCACTGGTTTAGAGTCGGGGGTCTCGAAGCCTAACCCCTTGTGTATTCCTCTGGCATTCAAAGGGTTATTTAGTGCAGTCCTAGAGCAAACCAATTACACCATAGGGGGCAAATGAAAATTCTCAATTATTTAAATGGGTCTTTAAGACCCTTGATGGCTTCGCAATGAATTGCAGACCTTGCCAGCATTTGAGGGGTTTAAAACCCCTTTTACATGAAAAGGGAATTTTAGGAATGTTTATTTTCCTCCTATGGTGCAATTGGTTTGCTCTGGAATTGCACCATTTTAGTTTACTGAATATGATTCTTAAAGCTTTTTTTTCTGTATTTTTAGGCTTAGGCTATTTTCTGTGATATGCGTCAGCAATGGATAGGGCAGGAGGTGGAGTCATGATGAGTGTGGGTGTGGCCATGGGCAGGGCTAAGAGTGCCTAGATTGCCTTGCCTAGTGGTATCTGTAAATCCAGTCGTGCCAGTGTGTACCGAGCCAATGTGAAGATCTCTCCCATCTACATCTAAATCTAGTCAGAAGAACAGAGGCGAGGTGGCATGTGTACCACCTGCAGTGTTTTTTCTGATGAGAAGGGAAGTGCATTTGCAGATGTTAGCTGTGCCAACTCCGCAGTGTTCTCTGAATTGAAACTTGGATGTTAAATGTCACACTTGCTTTGCTCCAGCAGCCTGGCTCCAGTTATCTCTACAGAACTTAAAAGAACCCTGAGTTACCTTCAGGCTGCCAAAAAGTGACACTGATGTCTCTCCCAGAAGCGTGTGGAAGAAGACAAAAGGATTGGATATAGTTTTATCATAGTTATACTGCGTCATTGCTCAGCATCTTGCTTGGCATTGGCTATAGGCTGGGTAAAAAGAGTTGAAAATATAAAGTCTCAGAGGAATCTGCTGTAGCATTTTGAGCAAATGGGTAGAATAATTTGCTGATCAGTGAAAGTGACCCATAAGACAGGAGTAGCAAACTGCTGATCCATCAGCTATAAAATGGCTTAGGGGGAAACATTGTCCCTGAGGTCCATTAAGATG